>JAFFST010048758.1:158310-169547 GCA_022414735.1 Noturus placidus
ATATCTTTTCATGTGACAACACTGAAGAAATGACACTTTGCTACAATGTAAAGTAGTGAGTGTGTAACAGCTTGTGTAACAGTGTAAATTTTCTGTCCCCTCAAAATAACTCAACACACAGACATTATGATACATGGATCTTGTACAGTATCACTACTTGTATTGTTCTCAGCTTGATATATCGCTTTGCTTGTATTTTTCTCATTTGTAAGTCACTTTGGATAAAAGCGTATGCTAAATGAATAAATGTAAATGTAAATTTACTGTCCCCTCAAAATAACTCAACACACAACCGTTAATGTCTAAACCGCTGTCAACAAAAGTGAGTACACCCCTAAGTGAAAATGTCCAAATTGGGCCCAATTAGCCATTTTCTCTCCCCGGTGTCATGTGACTTGTTAGTGTTACAAGGTCTCAGGTGTGAATGGGGATCAGATGTGTTAAATTTGGTGTTATCGCTCTCACACTCCCTTACACTGGTCACTGGAAGTTCAACATGGCACCTCATGGCAAAGAACACTCTAAGGATCTGAAAAGAAGAATTGTTGCTCTACATAAAGATGGCCTAAGCTATAAGAAGATTGCCAAGACCCTGACACTGAGCTGCAGCACAGTGGCCAAGATCATACAGCGGTTTAACTGGACAGGTTTCACTCAGAACAGGCCTCGCCATGATCGACCAAAGAAGTTGAGTGTACGTGCTCAGCGTCATATCCAGAGGTTGCTTTTGGGAAATAGATGTATGAGTGCTGGCAGCAATGCTGCACAGGGTGAAGGGGTGAGGGGTCAGCCTATCAGTGCTCAGACCATACGCCGCACACTGAATCAAATTGGTCTGCATGGCTGTCATCCCAAAAGGAAGCCTCTTCTAAAGATAATGCACGAGAAAGCCCGCAAACAGTTTGCTGAAAACAAGCAGACTAAGGACATGGATTACTGGAACCATGTCCTGTGGTCTGATGAGGCCAAGATAATCTTATTTGGTTCAGATGGTGTCAAGCGTGTGTGGCGACAACCAGGTGAGGAGTACAAAGACAAGTGTGTCTTGCCTACAGTCAAGAATGGTGGTGGCAGTATCATGGTCTAGGGCTGCATGAGTGCTGCCGGCACTGGGGAGCTACAGTTCATTGAGGGAACCATGAATGCCAACATGTACTGTGACACACTGAAGCAGAGCATGATCAGTATGCAGTATTCCAGCATGATAACGACCCAAAGCACACGTCCAAGACGACCACTGCCTTGCTAAAGAAGCTGAGGGTGAAGGTGAAGGACTGGCCAAGCATGTCTCCAAACCTAAACCCTATTGAGCATCTGTGAGGCATCCTCAAACGGAAGGTGGAGGAGCACAAGGTCTCTAACATCCACCAGCTCTGTGATGTCATCATGGAGGAGTGGAAGAGGACTCCAGTGGTAAACTTTGAAGCTCTGGTGAACTCCATGCCCATGAGGGTTAAGGCAGTGCTGGAAAATAATGGTGGCCACACAAAATATTGACACTTTGGGCTTAATTTGGACAATTTCACTTAGGGGTGTACTCACTTTTGTTACCAGCGGTTTAGACTTTAATGTCTGTGTGTTTAGTTATTTCGAGGGGACAGTAAATTCACACTGTTACACAAGCTGTACACTCTCTACTTTACATTGTAGCAAAGTGTCATTTCTTCAGTGTTGTCACATCAAAATATATAATCAAATATTTACAAAAATGTGAGGGGTGTACTCACCTCTGTGAGATACTGTGTGTGTGTGTGTATATATATATATATATATATATATATATATACTGACCATCCACTTTATGAGGAACGCCCCTACACCTGCACATTCAGCTATTTATCCAATCAGCCAATCACATGACAGCCGCACAATTAACGAAATCGTGCAGATACAGGTCAAGAGCTTTGGTTAATGTTAACATCAAACATCAGAATGAAGAACCAGGACAGGTCTTCTGCTGGCATAGCCCATCCACCTCAAGGTTCAATGTTTTGCGCATGCTGAGATGCTTCTCTGCTCACCACAGGTGTAAAGAGTGATTATATGAGTTACTATATTCTTCCTGTCAGCTCAGTCCAATCTGGTCATTCAGATGTGAACATTAACTACAGGTGTCCCTAATAAACTGGACAGTTAGTGTAAATACACAACGGGGGAAATAGGTCTTGGGGGTGAGAGTGAGCAGTGGAGTGCATATCCTAGTGTTTTCTCTGTGACGATGGCACTTGCTGCCTGCAATTGTTTCTGGAGCTCTTTGTGAGTGGTCCTTGGCTCTTGGGCTGTTCTTCTGACTTCTCTTCTGACTTCCTAGTCAGAAAACTTATGAGGCTCTCCTGTGCATGGCCAGTTGATGACGGAGTGATGTTCCTTCCACTTGTGGATAATGACCCCAATGGTGTTTACTGAAGGATTCAGAAGTTTTGAAATACGTCTGTATCCGATTCCATCAATATGTTTTGCAACAATAAGGTTGTGAAGGTCTAGGGAGAGCTCTTTGCTTTTACCCATCATGAGATGTTTCTTGTGTGACACCTTGGTAATGAAAAGCCTTTTTATAGATCATCAATTTACTAACCTAGCTGAAATTAATTTGCACAGATAGGGGGTATAATTACTTACGGATTTCAGCTGGTTCCTTGCCTTACCTTGCCTTGGAGAACTGCTTTTTCTTAGTGTGTTTAATACTTTTTTCCAGTGTCATTACACTTTATTACACGTAATTTTATTTATGGAATTTAATGTTGTGAATTCTTTATATTTCCGGATTTCTTGAGTTAATTCTGATGTCTGGTGAAAATTTCATGTGAAAAACCTCCTTGGAAATATATTTACTGAAAGAAATGTTGACGCGTTCAATATTTATTTCCCCAGTTGTATACTTTTTCGCACGAATGATTGAAAACTATTTTTAATTACACGAGCTGATTTGGAACACACATTTTAGTTTCATCCTGAATTTTTTGCAACATATTTATTCACACAATTAACAAATCATATTTCAAAAAGGATTGAAATACTTTCGTCCAAACACACAAACCTATTCTAATATTGTATGAAAATATTATAAAATAAAATGTGGGCCTTAAATACCTTCTGCAATTAATTTATTTCCAAATTCATAAGTATATTTTTTTAAATAAAAACATAAAACGCAATATTAAAAAAATAAATTTGACCATAGTCACTATTACTCACTATTACTATTTGTAATGTTCACTTAAGAGATCAACTGTAACAAAAATCAATTTAAATATTTATTTATCTATTTATTGTTCTTCCGCATTTAATTTGTTGAGAAGCTCTGCTTCTCGAGCTTTTTTGCCGAGGTATTGATTTTCTTTACATTTACATTTATTCATTTAGCAGACGCTTTTATCCAAAGCGACTTACAAATGAGAGCACATTCACACACCAATGGTAGCAGAGCTGCCATGCAAGGTGCTAGCTTGCCATCGGGGGCAACTTAGGGTTCAGTGTCTTGCATGGGATCACCCGGGCCGGGATTCGAACCACCAACAACACGATTAGTGGATTAGTGGACAACCCGCTCTACTGAGCCACAGTAGTAATGCTTTTATACTCATAGCATCATGTAGTCCTAAGTTGTCCAGCTGGACTGAAAAGCGGCTCTCTTATTTCCTGCCATATCTCCATAACATATTCAGTCGACTGCTATTTCAAATAAGCCCCACTTTTTATTTTTTATTTAGCTCGCTTCGATAAATATCAGCTTGCTCAATACGTTACGCAATTTTGCATGAAAATAAACAACTGCTTCAACCTTACTACCAGACGGGGCGCAGTATGGAGGGTCGTGTAATGTACCTGCACTATAAGGACCTTTGACTTTAATCGGTGAAACGTTAGCATATAAAATTAAATAAACAAGTATGTTCAACGGGACGTTCACCTTTACAATTGGACCAACTGTAATTTTTTAAATTAGATTTTATTAAGATTCAGTTTGGATATTATAAATATTTGAATAATTTGTAGAACAGTAAGTGTCAAATTTTTATTAAAAAAAACCAAAACAAGTAAGTGTATAATTAATACTACTAACCGTCCATGGATTGTTAAAATAAACCTCTCGTGTATCAAATCAACCATTCGTGCAGCCTATTAAAAATGTGACACTAGTAGCTAGTAGTTTGTTATTTTCATGCTGCATAGCGTAATATATAATTTAATTAGGCTTACATGAGCACAAGAATATGTATTTGTTTCGAGACGACGATGAAAGGACGTTTTTGTGTCATTTGCATACGTAGAAATGACGAGTTAATATCCGTCACGCACAGAATATTATACTATACGCACAGAAATGTCTTCCCACGAGCAATACAGTTCTACTAGCCCTTAAGTGTAAACACGATACAGTTCCTTATTTATTTGCATGTAACTTGTCTTACCTGACACTGGCATAGTTCACTATAGCTCCCATATATGTAGGATCCTGGCTTCCACTTATCCGTGCAGTACTGTATCACTACCTTCAAACACTATTGTTTCATCAGTCAGCGAGCAGGAACCAGTGGGCGTGCTTACGTCATTATGATCGACACGAGACCGGAATTAGCATAGCTTTACTATTTAACGACTACCTGTCAGCTTGAGACGAGCGGAGCTCAACACTCAGCAAAGCCAACTGGCTGACCTGGCTCACGTGACTGTCACTGCTCATTCATATCACTTCTGCGCAGCCTCCCTCATAACTCGGCTGATTGAAGCCGGCGGAAGGCTGGCGGTGGAACCGTGATTGTGGCAAATTATAATTTCAGCGTGATTGTAGGAGAGACGCTGGAGATAATGCCAGGATGAATACATTCTTAGATTATTCAGTGATGAGCGGCGGCGACGGGGGTGGCGGGGGTTCGTGCTCTGTCAGTGCATTCCATGCAGATCACGGAACTTTCCAGTCGTGTTCTGTCACCGTAAATAATTGCAACGGTAGCGAGCGGTTCTTGACTAGCAGAGCGTCACCGGACTCTGTTTCAAACCATTCACATAAAGCCGGCTCTTACCAATCCTCTGGTACACTATCAATTGCCTATGGTGCCCATCCATCGTATGGGGCTCAAACTTTTTGCACCAGTTATAATCACTACACCGTCAACCAGGATTCTGACCCCACTGCAGCTTTAAGTCAGTGCGGTCCGCTAGTTTACTCTGGAAATACTGTCGAGCCCCATCAGCGTCATCATCATCATCATCATCATCATCATCATCAACCTTTTCGACATGGTTACACCGGCAGCAGCGTTCGTTTACCTGGGCAACTTCAGTTTGCAGCTACTACGTATGGTCACGGTCAGGATCAGGCAAATTTGTCGTTTCTGACAGGTTGCTCAAATCCTCTCTCTTCTCTGCATGCGTCTCATCACAGCGCGTGCTGTTCATCTCTATCAGATGGCGTGTCAACGGCGCAGACGTTTGACTGGATGAAAGTTAAGCGGAACCCACCAAAAACAGGTGACTGGAGGAAGTCTTACTAGCAAACTTACTGGTGTGAACTTGATGTAAAATTAAAAGTGAGCCAACTCTGACAATGTTAATATTTAATGTTCAGGAAGAAACAACGTGCCTAATTAGTAATACTGCCAATGCTGAAGATTCCTGAATTGCTGTCTTTTGTTGGTTTTTTCTCCCACTCAGGTAAAGTAGGAGAGTATGGATATGTCGGACAGCCCAACACTGTTCGAACAAATTTTACTACCAAACAGCTCACAGAGCTAGAGAAGGAGTTTCACTTCAACAAGTATTTGACGCGCGCCAGGCGTGTAGAGATAGCTGCAGCCCTCCAGCTGAATGAGACTCAGGTGAAGATCTGGTTTCAGAATCGTCGCATGAAACAGAAGAAGCGCGAAAAAGAGGGTCTGCTGCCCAAAAGTGAATCGGCACCAGTAGACGGCCAAGAAAAGGCTGAAGCTTCATCCGAGCTTTCTTTCTCTGCCCCGTCAACGCCATCTCCCGGCTCCTCTGCGACTGATCCGTACTCCTCGGGCTAATGGCCTGTTACTAAGTTATGCTAATTGGATAACAAGTACCATAGCTCCATAGATGTGGTGGACCTATGTATCTGGACCTGTCCAGCAGGCATTTTGTCACTAAAAATAATGCACTATTTATGTGGCTTGACAATTCAGTGTGTTATGTTATTGTAAGATAGTAGGCAATCAAGGTAAAGAATTCAATTTCATTAAGTGCATTTTCGGACACAATAATGACAGCTGCCACGTTAATTGAAATATTTCAATTGGGTCTAGATTACCTCATGTAGACTAGAAAAGGATAAACGACATGAAGGTGTATAGGCTAATTGCTAGTCTGAAGGTAGAGAGAAAGAAATGGTGCTGTCCCAGAACCTTGTTTTGGCTGAAAACAAGCCTGCATTATACTACCTCGTGTCACCAGCCTCTGTCACCTGGACTGGATGTGGTGTCATGATGTTGCTCTTTAGTATGAATCCGGCGTGACACTCAAGGAGTGCGTGAGCTATGACTTCACACGCGGTTAAATGATCGAATCATAATGTGTCGATTAATTTTCTATAATAGCACAACTCTGAAAGAGTTACATATATAAATATGTTTGTAAAAAAATACGCGCGTAGTAATGAGTCATCGCTCAGTTATTAACTACTCATTTATATAATAGAATCCTCATAATCAACGGATCAAAAAACGTGTTGTTTAACAAAGGAAAGTGTAGCTTATAATTGTTTACATGGTGAAGTTGACTGTAAGGAGACGTGTATTTAACTTTTATGGAAGGAGTCACAGCGCCAACGTTCTCGTGTTTCTGTCAAGTCCGCACAATCTCCTGAAGAGTGTCCTGAAGTCTCGCTGACTTTCCATAAGAAAACGCAATGTGTTGTTCATTAATACGTTAAATATGGAAATGTTGGCAAATCACTGTGACATAAAGAAATACTATCTGACATACTAACGTAAAAAAGCTTTAAATGTCTTTTTCCTGTACTATTTATTATTATTATCATCATCATCATCATCATCATCATCATCATCATCATTATTATTATTATTATTATTATTATTATTATTATTATTATTATTATTATTATTATTATTTTGTTTAACTAGTTGTTTCTAGTGTCTTTGAAGCCTATACCAGTCGAGCTGAGTTTTATCAGTCGAGGATTGTAGCTTTACATCATATTTACTGAATAACTGTAATTATATTCTATCAGGAATACGGGTCCAATATATACGAAATAAACTTATTTTATTTTATTGTATAATGTCGTTTTTGTACCATTCTTAGTACCAGTCTGTCTGAACGGTGCTATTAACCAGAATCTAGTCTGGATAACATTAAGCAACATTTAAATACAGCAGCGAATGTCACATCCTGTCGTTCACATATTCCCAGTTTCTCAGAGGAATGTGGTAATACGTTTCTATGGCACCTTTAACGGTTTCTGTAATGCATCGATGAGCTTGTCAATACTGTCATCACCAGGAGGAACGTGCTCCCCAGCTCTAGTGAATCATGTCCCAGCGGAGGATTATTGGCATACTGTGACTTCTTAATTCGAGAGAGAGAGAGAGAGAGAGAGAGAGAGAGAGAGGGATGGCAAAAGGGGAAAGCTGCATAGAGTAACAAGAAAAGTACAAACATACCTTTTAAAAACAATGAAGAAATAAATTGTATATATACACACACATATATTTACATTTATCTAGTATTTCCTGTTATATAATTTTTGTTCTATAGTTTTTATAGTAGACCATATAATTTATTATTAAATCTATTTGTAGACATTTTGACTAATTTAAAGTTTTAGGATTTCATACTCTATTGGCAGATATTTTTCAATCTTTCTAGGAATAAATGCTTAAAAATAGAACAATAGAAAAAGACAATGTCAAACCTGAAATTAGTAAATCACAACAACAACAACAACAACAATAATAATAATAATAATAATAATAATAATAATAATAATAATAATAATAACTAAGAAATATATTGAATAATCTTATATTTGGCTTCTTGTAATCTAATATAGGAAATACTAGATCAATTTGACTATATTCAGGATATTATCACTTGCTAAGATGTCTTTTTTTTAATGTCCCAGTCTTGGTACTGCAGATCATATACATAATATGCACAAACAAAGCCAAAAATCCTCCAGTGAGCAGCAATTCTTCCGAGAGAAATGCACAGTTGACGAAGAGAGGTCAGAAGAGAATGGCTAGAAGAGTCTGAGATGTGGCACTGCCATGTAGCTCTCTCATGCACTGAAAGTAAGCATGAGACACAGTAAATCTGGTTTAATGGCTGTGTGTGAATATGACAACAATATATCAATATAACGAATAGAACAATATAATGAAAAGATATCATTTGAAAGTTTGTGATAAATCCTATTAGCCAACTGTTAAAAACATATCTATATAAAAATATACTGCTGTATACAAAAGGGTGCCATGAAACAGTAATAATTAGCAGTTCGTCCATATTGAATCTTCCAGAAAGACGTGACTCCCCACTATGCACTTCTGGCCCCTATTGGTCCGCCTACCAACACCAGATTCATGGTTAAAGATCTTCTAGCTGAACTCTGCATGAGGAAATTGTAAGAGTTGAATGCAAAATGAACCACTAGTGGAACAAATTCTTTATTTACATACCACATAATATTCCACTGAAGTGATCTGGTGTGACCACTGCTCAAGGAACAAACATGACATTTCAACAAATCAAGTTCGTATATCGTACACACTATGGTGAATTCAGGTACATTGTGTCACAGGTCAAAATTAAACTTAGACTTCAGTTAAACTTTATTTATTTCATTCATCTATTATTTTACTTATTTTTATTTATCATCATTTTTTCATTTATCATGATTAATGAAAGACTAAACCTTTGCATTGTAAGCCCTTGCAGTGGAATTGCTTGAGAGAAATTACATGATTTACTTCATTATGTCTTACAGTGGATATAAAAAGTCGACAAACCCTTTTAAAATTTCAGGTTATTGTGATGTAAAAAAAAAACAACAACAACAAAAAACAAAACAACAACAACAAAAAAAAAACCATGTAATCAAGTTAAATAATGTCAGATATTTTCTCACCTTATGCAATGTTTGGAGTGTGGTCAAACACGAGGGGGAGCTAAGGTCAGCTTACTACTTATAAGGAGTCCAGCTGAGGTCAAATTTGATATGATGCATCTATGTGCTAATCTGCAGAATGATTTTTGATGATGACACAATTACTAAAAAAATATAGCCACCATCAGCCAATCAGATTTCAGCAGGCATTTGACAGAGTTAGCACTGACCTATCATCATGAAACTTAAAAACTATGTTTGTTTATGGCCTGTTTATAAACTGGAAAGAACTGGACACTTGGGGTCCTGCTTTTACCCCACAGATTGTCACTTGCAACTATATTTTTTCTTCTGCTTCTTCTAAGTATTATTAGGCCACCACACACCTACGTTTGCAAACTAGTCCCCGGATTTTTGGCCTATCCTCACAAAATTGGTGTCAATCTACTACGGAGACTGCAAACCTTAATAATTATCCAAACATGCTCACCTTTTTTAAACATTATGGCTAACAATCAATTTTAAGGCGGTAGAGCCTAATTTACTCAAATAGCTGAAATTCAGGACTCATTATGTGGATCAGATTTCTCAGGATCCATACATCCGATCAAGCTGAAATTTGGTATGCTGTATCTAGGTGCCAATCTGTGAGCGGTATGGTAGCCACGTGCCAGCTTGGTTTATAACTGCTGTAACTCAAAGAGTTCTTGTATAGATCTAGATGAAACCTGAAAGTATTTATCAGGACATGGCTCAGGGGATGGACAGGGGGCAGAATTAAGTTCAAATAGCTTTTTCTCAGTAACCATCAAACAGGTGTCTGATCGAACAGAAATTTGCAATCCATCATCATTTTGCTAATCTGTATGTGAATGTGAATTTATATTTACGACCAGGAAAACATTTAAAGGGTTCTTTGATTTGAATTTATTCAGTTATTGATTTGAATTGTTGACTATAGTGTTGCTAACAAATGTAATTGGCAAAAACAGCATTCATATCTGCAACAAAAATTTACGGAGACGTTTGCTCTTTTCTAAATTTAACAACCATATGTGCAATTCATAGTATCACTTCAAATATGTTGCACCATAGGGCAGGGTTTATTCCCACCAGATAATCATAATTTAAACTATGCAAGACCAAATCATTTCAACTAGTTACATCAGACAATATGGCAGTGGGATTAATTTTACAAAATAAAAAAAAAGAATGCAAATATTAATACATTCTTCATATTGTACACTTACATAGTTTGAAAGAAATAAAAATTAAATAACACTCACAAAATTATGAGCTCCTGCACCACAAAATACCTTCAATCCACAGGAGTTGAAACTCCCAACATTTTAGTTGTATACTATATAAAATCACAGAAAATGACAAATCACATAAGATACTCAGAAAGCAATTTAAAGTGAAGTGTATAACATCGTGAACTAACAAAGGGAAAGAAATTAATAAATAAAATCATAACCTTGAACCGCATGGTGTTGCATCATACTATCATGGACATTACATGCAATATAACTCTCAGCATGATATTTCATTGTCATAAAACAAACAAACAAACAAAAAAAAAAAACATTGAGAATTGTTATTTAACCAAAATTGACAAAAATGTCATGAACTATTACATTTACCACTGGATGACATGTAATCCACCAAGCAAACCCAAGAGCGTCCTTCTCTCCCACACTTCTCAATGAGCATTGCGTAGTGTGTATGTGCCTAGTCTGTTCACTTGTACCTAAAATCTTTACTCACTGACACCTCCAGAATAACTTAGGAATATAACAATTTTCCTTGCCGTTATAATTAGCTGTAGACCAATCTCAAATCTCCCCTTTATCTCTAAGATCTTAGAAAAGGTTGTAGCACAGCAGCTACGCTCGTACCTACATAGGAATGTACAGTGGTGTGAAAAAGTGTTTGCCCCCTTCCTCATTTCCTGTTCCTTTGCATGTTTGTCACACTTAAGTGTTTCGGAACATCAAACCAATTTAAACAATAGTCAAGGACAACACAAGTAAACACAAAATGCAATTTGTAAATGAAGGTGTTTATTATTAAAGGTGAAAAAAAATCCAAACCATCATGGCCCTGTGTGAAAAAGTGATTGCCCCCTAAACCTAATAACTGGTTGGGC
>JAFFST010048760.1:0-10924 GCA_022414735.1 Noturus placidus
GTGTTGATGAAGAGTGTGTCATTGTGTCTCTGCAGGTTGCGTCAGTGTGGTGTCTCAGATGAAGGCTGTGCTGCTCTGACTTCAGCTCTGAGATCAAACCCCTCACACCTGAGAGAACTGGATCTGACCTGGAATAAAATAGGAGACGCAGGAGTGAAGAGTCTCTCTGCTGTACTGGAGAATCCTCTCTGTAAACTGGAGATACTGGGGTAAAATCATCTCTCTGAGAGTCACATGACCTGCTCCTCAGTAAGACACATTCTCTAATAGTGAGACTGAAGCAGAGGTTTTAGGTTCATCATCAATGTCCTGAAGAGGAAGATTGTTTCTTTTCAAAAATAAGTTAATGCCAAATGAATGGAAATAGGTCAACATTTCAATAGATCAAATTAGATTTCTAAATTAAAATGAAAAAAGGAACTAAAGGAGCTTACAAAAATTGCAAGCCATGGCAACAATCATTTAATATCTTGCCATGGGTCTCGTTTTCAATCTTGCATGGTGTGTTAATTTTTTATTAATTATGGCTCTGGATTTGTATACATTACAATTGAAAAACAATTTGACAACACTGATTCACTTTCTAGGTATCAATTCTTGAAAAGAGAAGATTCATCAGGTACATCTTCAGGTGAGCGATTAACAAATGTTGCACCTGGATGATAAGAAGGGATGACATGTTTATCCATGGTTGATGATGATGATGATGATAAATGAATCGTATATGCTTATTCCTTTATGGATATATGAATGTTTCCTATTATGATCATTCTGTTTAATTACTGTGTTGCTGTGTTTAGAATGAGCTTCTTTGCACCATGTTTTGTTGCTGCTAATTGTGTAATATATATATATATATATACATAATATATATAATATATAAATAAATATATACTGTAACAAATGACCCAAGCTATATACATAAAACATATTAAGATTGGTGGAAATGTGTTACAATTCTAAGGGGAAAGATTTTCCTGTGTTATGCAAATTAAGCCAACAACAACCTATTACAAATAACTTTTTAAGATATTCTCTCTTATTCCACTAGGGGTTGAAATTGAGCAATAAACTCAGTTTACAGTACAGAATATGGAAAAGTGCATGAATACTGAAGCTTCTTTTATACTTTTTTTTTTTTACACGTATGCTAGAGTATGCACACAGTCATACGCATAACCTTTCAAAGTATACTCCATTTGACATGTATGCGTATACTGGCGGTCAACGTATGTGTACTATGACAACTTGGCCTACAGGAGTCAGTACAGAGTAGTAAAGCAGCTCTTTTGGTGTGAAGGATGATAACAAAGAAGAATCGTAACAACATAAAGAACAATGCTTGGGCAATCTCTCGCCACGATTAGCACCCGTATACAAATCCTTATATACTTTAAGGTTAGAATTATAAAAATGCAGGTACTTTCTAACCTGCACTTACATTTACATTTATTCACTTAGCAGACGCTTTTATCCAAAGCGACTTACAAATGAGAGATACAAGCAAAGTGATATCAAGCAGGGAACAATACAAGTAGTGCTACTATACAAGATCTATTAATTGAGTACTAGAAGAAGCAACGTGCGCAGAGTAGAGGTGTAAGTGCAATTTTTTTTTTCTTTTTTATGAGATGGTTAGGTGTTGATGGAACACTTGTTTCAGTCTCTTCCATTTATTCTGTTTTTCTTCAGCTACCTTGAGAATCAATGGCCCTGGGTCACTGTTGCCACTTTGTGGAACAATTAAATAGTGCAAAAGAATTCAATGCACATATGCAACCTTAGAAAAATCACACATACAGTATGCGCATACTCTGCTGATAACTAAATTTTTGTCACGCGTACAGTACGCTGTTCTCAGCATACACGTAAAAATGATGCATACTTTCTGCTTAATGCAAGGCACTGTATCTTAAAACCACAATTTGGAAAAGTACTTTTCTTGACTTGTAGCATTAAACAATAAAAACAAATGTATGAATTCTTATTTCCCCTCAATATTCAAAAATCACAATCTGGGATTCTTATTCAAGGAAAGCAGTTTCGTAATTAGTTACTGAGGAATTAATCATCCGTGTTTTTTTTTTTTTTTTGCATATAGGCACTTCTTCCAAAAGTAGTAAGACTACCTCTGATGAACTGGAAAACACTTACTCAACATCTACACAGAACCCTGACACTGTACACGTAAGCATCATTAATAATGACACCCAAGATACAAAATGTCCAACATTTTAGACACAGTCCTAACAATATAAATTTTTTTTAAATCAAACTAGCAGGGGTGATGGTAAACGTTTGTTTTTGTCTTTGAGATGGTGCTTCACAGCTCTTGCATTGTCTCATCTCATCTTTTGAATTTCCACACAGTTATCTCCTACGACCAGCCTTCTTTTTATCATCTCTTATCACCCCTAGGAACATTTCATGAAGAACTGGCAATTCTCCCAAGTCTTTCCCTATTTACTGTCCTTGGAGAATTCAACTCCTCCCAAGCTCCATTACGCTTGCCTTCTCTATCTTCTGCACTCCTTCTCCCTGACATTCAACAGCTGCATTTAAACACACAAGGCAGGAAATGGCATCGACCAGATCTTCAGCCACCCCCTCCCCAGTTAAGTGTTATCCTGCTTCACATCTCAGATCATCAATTAGTATCCTACAACATCACCTGTCCTGCCTGACATCAATTACCCATACATCTCCCTCACTGGCCAAAACCTCCACTCTGTTGATTCTTTCTCTGTGGCTTTCTACACCTTATCAACCCTTCCAGACAGTTGGAATTAGCCACCAACACTTTTTTAATCTTCACTTTCCTCATCCATGGAAGTCTTCTTTCTCTGCTCTTTGGCTGTTGGATGCATTGTGCAGCAATATGAGAGATTTGAGAGAAGCAAAGAGAAAATGGAATAAATAAATTGATACAGATCTCATACTGTTCTCTTCTGTCCAAGTTCTCATCTGCTGGGACAGCTACTAAGACCTCCTTCTACAAGGGAAAGCTGGAATCCTCTGCATAAGTTCCTTACAAGCTCCACAACATATTTTCTTCACTTCTAAATCCGCTGCCTCCTACATCACCATCCTCCCTGTCTGCTGATGCCTTTGCCACCTTCTTTTTGTGAAAATCTGCCAGTCCTTCACTCTTATCCTACACTCCTATACTACATGCTCAGGATTCCCCTGCTCTTCCTCGAACACATTTTCTCCTAAATCATCAGATGAAATACTGCAGATTATACTCTCCTGCAATCCTACCACCTGCCCACTGGATCCCATCCCACAATGCTCCAGACAATCTCACAAAACCCCCTCCTCTTTATCACTTGTATCATTAATAAATCCATAAGATCTGGTGAAGTACTGACTGAATTTAAGACAGCAAGCATTACTCCCATCCTGCAAAACCCACTCTGGATACTTCAAGTCAAGTGGCATTTCATTTTAACCATACACAGCTGGTACACAGTGAAACAAAACAATGTTCCTCCAATACCATGGCACAATATAAAACAATACACTAACTACATGAGACGACAGAACTAAATAAGACCCACACATTTCTACATAAAGTACATGTGCCTACAACACAGTAGTGTACAGTATCTACTAAAACAAGAACAATGGGCACAGTAGGTGACAGCGTGGCACCGACCAGTACACAGTACTTGTATGGAAATGTCAGATATAACCGGTAGTGTAAAGGATATGTGCAAATGAGTAACAATATAATTTGAAAAAATGCTGTGAATGTAAACATAACATACTATGACTTTTAGAGGCTTATAACAAATATGGACATGGCAGTTATTGCAGTAGCAGCCAGGTAAAGTAATACAAAAAAATTATTATACAAAAAATAAATGATATTTTGATAAATACAGTAGCAGCAAAAATGCAATAGAATCAATACAGAATTGTGCAAATATTGCAGTGGGATAGTGTTCTGTTCAGTGTTTGTATTTGCGAGGCCACTCACTGAGTATTAAGGAGTCTGAAAGCTTAGGGGAAGAAGCTGTTACACAGTTTGGCTGTGAGAGCCTGAATGCTTCAGTACCTATTTCCAAAAAGTAGGATGGTGAAGCGTTTGTGTGAGAGGTGTGTGGGGTTATACATGATGCTGTGGTGGCTTTGCGGGTGCAAAGTGTGGTGTAAATGTCAATGATGGAGGGAAGAGAGAAACAAGTGATCTTCTCAGCTGTCCTCACTATCTGCTGCAGGGTCTTGCGATGCAATATGGTACAATTTCCAAACCAGCTGCCCAGGATGCTCTCAATGGTTCATATGTAGAACATGATGAGGGATAGGAGATGTGCTTTTTTTCAGCCTTCTTAGAAAGCAGAGGCACTGCTGGGTTTTCTTGGTTATGGACCAGGTGTTGAGGTTCTCCATCAGGTGAACACCAAGGAATTTGGTGTGCTTGATGATCTCCATGGAGGAGCCATCGATGTTCAGCAGAGTGTCGTCATTCCATGCTCTCCTGAAGTCAACAACCATCTCTTTTGTTTGGGTTTTTCTACATCCAGAGACAGGTTGTTGGCTCTGTCTCAGTCCGTTAACCACTGCACCGCCTATATGCGCACTGATTCATTGTTCTTGCTGATGAGACCCAGCATGTGTCATCAGCGAACTTCATGATGTGACTGGAGCGGTGCATTGCTGCACAGCCGTGCATCAATAGAGTGAACAGCAGTGGCCTGAGAATACCGCCCTAATGCTCAGTGTGGTGGTACTGAAGATGCTGTTCCTGTTCCAAATTGACTGAGGTCTCCAAGTCATGAAGTCCAGGATCCACATGTAGAGAGAGGTGTTTAAGCTAAGCAGGTTCGGGTTTCCAATCAGGTGCTGAGGAAAGATTGTGTTAAATGCTGAACTGAAGTCTATGAACAGCATTCAAATGTTGGTGTCTTTTTGTCCAGGTGGGTGAGGGCCAGATGTAGGGTAGTGGCGATGGCATCATCTGTTGAGCAGTTTGATATGTGATATGTGAACTGCAGTGGGTCCAGTGAGTGGGGCAGTAGGGTCTTGATGTGCCTCATGACAATCCCCTTGAAGCACTTCATGATGATGGGTGTGAGTGCAACAGGACAGTAGTTATTGAGGCAGGACACTGAACCTTCTTCAGCACAGGGACAATAGTGGAGGTCTTGAAGCACGTTGGAACGACCGTGCTGCTTAGGGAGATGTTGAGGATTTCAGAGAGAACATCCACTAGCTGGTCTGCACATTCTCTGAGCACTCTGCCAGGAATGTTATCTGATCCAGCAGCTTTCCGTGGGTTGACTCTGCGTAGAGTTTTTCTCACATGAACCATGGTTAGACACAGCACGTGTTTGTTGGGAGGTGGGCTGGTCTCGTTGCCACGACATTCTGTGCCTCAAACCGAGCGTAGAAATTGTTCAGCACATATGGAAGGAAGACATCTCTGTCACAGGTGGATGATGTTATCCTGTGGTTGCTGATGGTCTGAATACCCTTCCATATGCGTTGTGTCACAGCTGTCCGTGAAGTGACTGTGGATTTTCTGGGCATGTGCTTGCTTTGCTACTCTGATGGCCGGGACAGTTTGACCCATGCTGTTCTTAGGGCTGCCTTGTCACCTGCACTGAAGATGGAGTCCTTGGTCCTCAGCAGTGCTCGCACCTCCGCAGTCATCCACGGCTTCTATTTGAAAGGTGTTGTGATCGTCTATGATGTCATCAGTGCACTTGCTGGTGTAGCTGGTCACTGATGCCATGTAATTCTCTAAATTGGTGCTGTTGATGACGGTTGCAGCCTCCCTGAAAATGTGTCAGTCAGTGTGCTGAAAACAGTCCTGAAGAGCAGATCCTGCTGGCCAGGTTTTCACCTGCTTTCACCTCACCACAACTGCACAACTCAACAGCTCCCTTCTCCTCCTCAAGTACAATGTTAACGGAGTCTTCACGAGACCGAACGCAATGCAGCTGGACCAGACTCTGTCTCTACATCCTCTCTGAAGTACTGTGCTGATCAGCTATCTCCATTGTTTACAGACATTTTTAACACCTCACTGGAGACATGCCATCCGCCATCCTGCTTAAAAACCTCCACTTTCATCCCCGTCCGAAAAACCCCAGGATTACAGGATGTAATGAATAAAGACCTGCCACTCTGAAATCTGTGGTAATGAAGTCCTTTGAGCACCGTGTGCTGTCCCACCTCAAATCCATTACAAACCCTCTCCTGGACCCTCTGCAGTTTGCGTACAGAGCCAACAAGTCTGTAGATGACGCAGTTATCATGGCCCTCTACTTCATCCTTCAGCATCTGAATTCCTCAGAAACCTATTCCAGGATCCTGTGTGTGGATTTCAGCTCTGCTTTCAACATAATCATCCCTTGTCCTTCTACAGGACAAGCTCTCCCAGTTGAGTGTGCCTGATTTCACCTGCAGGTGGATCAAAGACTTCCTTTCCACCCGCATTGGGCTAATCTCTGAGGGGGATAAGTCTGCCTAAATGTGGCAGATTGACCATCTGGTGACCTGGTCAGAGCAACCTGGAGCTCAACACTGTGAAAACAGGGGAGATTGTTGTTGGACTTAAGGAAGAACCCAGCCCCACCTGACCCCATCATCCTGTGTGACTCCCCAGTTGATACTGTGTATTCCTTTTGCTTCCTGGGAACCATCATTACCCAGGACCTCAAGTGGGATCCAAAAATCAGCTCTCTGATTAAAAAAGCATGAGTATGTACTTTGTGCGGCAGCTGTCCATCAAGGTCCATGCTCCATCAAGAACCTCATGGACCCATGGACATTACACTTTACATTAATGAATAACTCCACGTTGTTGTTTCATATGCGTTTGTGTTCAGGTAATTGAAGCTGTTATTTTTCTTTCAACAGCACTCGGCAGACACACAAGTATTCATTCCTGAATTAGGTAAACAAGACCATGAAGACAGGAACAGTGATGTATATAGGTACCACATCGGCTTATTTTATTCTGTCCTTCATACAATTAAGGCACAAAAGTTACTTGTTTTTATTCTGATGTTACATCAATAAATTAAACCAGATTTTCACTTCAGTTTTATTTGTACAGCATTGTCACAAAATAGCTTCACAGAAATATATGAATTCTGTATATACATTTTAAATGTATGAATTTATCTCTAATGAGCAAGCCAGAGGTGACGGTGGTGAGGAAAAACTCCCTGAGATGATGAGGTAGAAGCCTTGAGAGGAACCATCCTCATCTGGGTGACAGTGAACAGTGCGATTATACTTAAATCCCTTCTGCAACTGTGTACTATGAAGTCAACAAGTGCAGTTGTGCAACCAGGAAAATTCATTACAGTTTTAACATGAAGTCTATTGTGTTGACATTATCGACTGTTCACCAATGGAGACTTGAGTGCAAAACTGTTTGTGGCAACTGCAGTCCAAAAGCGATCACAGCATAACTGTTTGTATTAATTGCAGTCCAAAAAAAATTGTTTTTTTTTTGTTTTTTTTATGTCTTGTGCTCAACAGGTTTCTGTGCTCTGGTGCTGGTCAGTTTCAGTGCAAATACACCAACCTTGTGTTTGAGATGAAAGAGAAAGGTGAAGTGATGTACAGTATAGTGTCCCGGGACAGCAGTCAGTTGGTCAGCATGGGACGAATGCAGCCTGCAGGACCCCTGTACGACATCAACTGCTTTGAGTGTTCAATTTGTAATCTCCACCTCCCACACTGTGAGATACATTCTGGTAAGATCATTTGAAATCAAGCTTAACCTGAATTTACAAAAGTTATGTCATTATATACTGATACTGGTATCATGTTTTGGTCTGATAGCATTCTCTTTCTCAGCTCCTACAGCACTGCTTTGTTCCGCTTGTTTGTGTTGCAGATAAAAATCAGACTGAACTGGCCGTTGCACATTTCAGTGGTGGTAATGTGGAGATCATTCAGCCTCTGAAAGTGACAGACACGCACGTGATTATAGAAATCGAAAATCTCTCTCTCTTTGGCCTGTTTAAAAAAAAGCAACATCAGAAAAATCGGATCAAGGCCCAAGTCTTACTCTTCTACAAAGAAATCTCTGGAAAGACAAAGAGGAGTAAACTGCACATGCACTTATTGCCCATAAATGTACCAGTTAAAGAGGTAACCTGATTTAATTAATTACGCTATGGTTTTATAGTGCAATGCAGAATAAATACTGCATTTCAGACATGCCCATGTTTGTGACCTTTATTAGCATAAGATCTGATCTATCTGAGTAAAGGGTCATACAATATTTTTGAAACATTTTTAAATGTTAATTATGTTGTTTATTGGGTTTAATAAAATAGGACAACATGCTTTTTCATGCTCAAAAAACACATTATTTGTCAAATAATGTACATTATAGCAGTACCACTATTCCCAGGCTGCCTAAAATGCTGCCTAAAATTTCTCCAAAGCCCCTTCTTCCGAAAAGCCCAGAGTGTTCTGATTAGCCAGCTGACCCTCATGGTGATTTGCCAAAAGCCTTTCGTGTATTGGAAATGTAATATCTCTTGGCTTAGCTGTAGTCTCCAAAGCTTCTAAAGCTATTCTAAGCTCCTAAGCAACGTCATCGGTTTTACCATATCAGTTTGAGCCCGAGTCCGATTCAGAAAATGTGGATGATCATGCAGAAGCAGATTTGCAAACATGACTTGAGCAGAGTGT
Source organism: Noturus placidus (assembly GCA_022414735.1). Lineage (NCBI taxonomy): Eukaryota > Metazoa > Chordata > Actinopteri > Siluriformes > Ictaluridae > Noturus > Noturus placidus. The sequence goes on from JAFFST010048760.1 coordinate 8,668, forward strand.
TTCACAGTTGTAAGTTTTTATTTTGTAACTCTCACCTTTCAAACATGATGTAAATTCCGACCCCGCCAGCATGTCTAACTGTGATGTACACAGCTACTGTACATAGGTACTCATGCAATATATCTTTGAAAAGCTAGGATTCTTGTGATTCGATTGATATAAACCATTTCAAGATACCATCAAGGCAGCAGCTACAATCAATTTATCTGCAGGCCGCCAACATACAAACTAACACTAACCACTGTGGCAACTTGGCAAACATTTGTTGGCATGTTAGCAGAGGTCTACAACTGAGCCACAACACAAAACTCCACTAGGATAGCCGATGCTTCATAAAATAATCAAACACACTTACAGGTTCTGATTCAGAACTGCAAAATTGTCAGAGAAATGTGGGAACTGCCCCAATTTTCAGGAGTAGCCATTGTGTATTGCCTGCCTTATTTGCCCCCCCACCCAAAAAAAAATAAAATAAATAAATTGGGCAGTGTGACTGTTTTTTCAGCAGGGCAGAAAGGTGGAGCATTGTTCCGCGCTACGAGATGTGGGCGAAGCACTTTGTCCACAATGCGGAGTAACTGATCTACTTCGTCCTCCCACAGTTTCCACTGCAACTCCTCCTGCTGCCTCCTTAGCGCAGCTTGATACTCCTCTTGTTGCTTCCGTAGGGCAGCCTGGTACTCCTCCTGCTGCTTCTGCCATGCGTAGTACTCCTTTGGTGTCGAAGTCCCAGTAATACCGCAATTTCCCAACACGGTGGTCTCTTGCAACTTCCATAATTTATGGCACAGTATTCTGTTACGACACACAGGGCTTGGGAGTCCGGAAGTAAGTACAGGAGCAAGGTCTTTATTGATAAACAAACAAACAAAACACAGGGAGCGCGGTCTAGACTGAATAAGATTAACTAGAATAACCATGAGACTACAGTCTAGGCATTGCTCGAGTATAAACACGAAACTACGACCGCTAGCATGCTACACATACATGCTACTACATTAACACACACATCTATAATACTGCGCCACGTGCACAGCAACACGAGCGGTTTAAATAACCAACATAATTAAACTAAAGCATAGACACCTGGGAAAATAAAGACACACCCTCAAACATAAGCCAATACCTGAACAGGAAGAGAACGAACCAAAACATTTCACACAGCTCAGTCATGTGCACGCGCAAACTCTGAAGCCACATCGCAGTGCCATCTGCCGGCAAGGCGTAACACATACAATACATGTTTAAGATAGAATCTTATTAAACCACATTTAGCTGTACACCTGGAGACTTCAATTATTAGACCAAAAGAATCCCAAAATTAAAATAACACCACAGGGGAATAAAGTGCCCTCCAGGGATAACAGTAGTGTTGTAAACTCATTTCTGATTAAAATGCCAAATAGTGCTTTATAATACTGGCATATAATTGTTTTAAGGATTCTGAAATTCATTAAAATATTTCCCTGCCCTTAAATTACAGATACAAAATGAGCAGAACAAATACATTGAGACCAGTTCCATTTGTCATCTGACCCCTGGGAAAACATACAGACCACACTGTAAGCCTTATGAACATCAGCCAACGGTAAACTACAGTTACATTAGTGAAGACATTAGATTGTATTTTTTTTTTAAATATTTTGGAATAGTGTGTTCAGCTATCTTTGTTGTTTTTTTAGAAGGAGACATTTTACTGTGAGTATGGGCCCAATTATCACCCCACATTCGAGGTGCTGCTTAATGATGAAGTTGAAGAACTCTCACTGGGTCTTTTGGATGAACATGACCAGGAGGTGTGGGAGCCTCGTCAGGTCTTTCTTACAGGTAGCCAAAGTTCATTTTGGTACACTAATTCAGTATAAACCACTGGTCAATCCACTTCCACCTGGCATGCAGTGATGTAACATCAGCTATTAGACTGTTAAATTATATGTTTAAAATATAAAAATGCAGGGATGCACTCATGGCTCAAATATGAAAGCGTACAGGTCTATTGATGTTTACAACTTTGTGATTGTGAGCTCGTACGTGACGTAATGTTTTAGATATATAGTACTGAATATGTTGACATCGGATACTCATTTGAAAACTGAACAATGTTAGCTAGCTGAACATCTATTATAGGCATCTCCTCAGTGAGGAGTAATCTACAGTGCCTTGCGAAAGTATTCGGCCCCCTTGGGCGAGCAAAATTATTCATCCCCTTTACTTTCAGTGCAGCAAACTCTCTCCGGAAGTTCAGTGAGGATCTCTG
>JAFFST010048763.1:7280-26449 GCA_022414735.1 Noturus placidus
GCCTTGATTGTGAACAGGTGTGGCAATAATCAGGCCTGGGTGTGGCTAGAGAAATTGAACTCAGGTGTGGACAACCACAGTTATAGTAAGGGGGGCAATCACTTTTTCACACAGGGCCATGATGGTTTGGATTTTTTTTCACCTTTAATAATAAACACCTTCATTTACAAATTGCATTTTGTGTTTACTTGTGTTGTTCTTGACTATTGTTTAAATTGGTTTGATGTTCCGAAACACTTAAGTGTGACAAACATGCAAAGGAACAGAAAATGAGGAAGGGGGCAAACACTTTTTCACACCACTGTATATATACATTTATGCATATATACACTGTAAAAAAAAATTAACAAATAAAAAACGTGAAATTTACGGTAAAAAACCAGCAGCTGTGGTTGCCAGAACTTTATCGTAAAAATGCGGTATCATTTTAAGTTGTACGGTATTGCACTTTGTTTACTGTATTTTTTACAGTTTATAACTGTCTAATTTAAACGTTAATGCTGTAATAATTACAGCTCAGTAATACAGGCCAATTCTGAAGGGTAGGGAATGTTGAACCAGTAATAATAATAATAATAATAATAATAATAGTCTTTATAACTACCAAACATCAGACAGACAGCAGAGATGAATGTGGGAACGTCTCATTCACAATCTTGCAGTCAGCACTCAGCATGAATCGATCACCCGCATAGCAGGAGAGTCCTGTGTATGAAACAAAATTTCAATGTAACATATACACATACACATGTAGTTATATACAAATGTATATACACAGATATATACACCGACAGATAGACAGACAAATAGATAGATAGACAGACAGACAGACAGACAGATATATAGACAGACAGACAGATAGAGGGGTGCTAGAAGGTTTGTGAACTCTTTTGAATTTTCTATATATCAGCATAAATATGACCTAAAACATCATCTTCTTTTCAGACACGTCCTGAAAGTAGATAAATAGAACCCAATTAACAATTGAGACAAAAAAAAGTATGTGAACCTCTAGGAATAGCAGTTATTTTGAAAGTGAAATTAGAGTCAGGTGTTTTCAATTAATGATGATCAGGTGAGCGCCTTGTTTTATTTAAAGAACAGGGATCTATCAAAGTCTGATCTTCACAACACATGTTTGTGGAAGTGTATCATGGCATGAACAACTGACATTCTGAGGACATCAGAAAAAGAGTTGTTGGAGCTCATAAGGCTGGAAAAGGTTACAAAACCCATCTCTAAACAGTTTGGACTCCAGCAATCCACAGTCAGACGGATTGTGAACACATGAAGGAAATTTATGACCATTCTTCCCCTCCTGAAGAGTGGCCCACAAACAAAGATCACTCCAAGAGCAAAACATGTAATAGTCCCCAAGGTCACAAAGGACCCCAGGGTAACTTCTAAGCAACTAAAGGTCTCGCTCTCATTTACTAAAGTTCATGTTCATGAATCCAGGAGAACACTGAACAGCAATAATATGCATGGCAGGGTTACAAGGAAAAAGCCACTGCTCTTCAAAAATAACATTGCTGCCCTTCTGCAGTTTGTCAAACATGGTGGTGGTAGTATCATGGATTGGGCCTGTTTTTGCTAAAACAGTAAAATAATATTTTAACTTTGGAGGAGTTCATTAATTAGTATTTGGTGGAATATCCCTGATTTCCCTTGTGAGAACCCATCTCTCTTGATCACATTCCAGAGTTTTTCCAAAGGGGTTCAGGGCTGGAGTTTAGGCATGACAGGGTCTTGATCTGGTGGTCTTCCACATAAGATGGATAAATCAAGCCAGGCACAAGGTTATCCTGGAAGAAAATGTTCCCAAACTCTAAGAATTGTTATTTTCCTCGCAGGACATGCTCTATGCCACACAGCCAACTCAAGGATGACATGGATGAAGAACCACCATATCAACCCACTGAAAACCTCTGGAATATAATCAGGAGATAGATGGATGGTCATAGGTCACCAAACAAAGCTGAGCTGCCTGAACTTTTGCGGCAGGCAAAAATGGCATAGTCCCCCAACAGCAATGTAAAATGACTAAATGGTAAATGGTGCACTTATATAGCGCTTTTTATCCAAAGTGCTTTACACTGTATCTCATTCACACATTCACACACCAATGGTAACAGAGCTACCATGCAAGGTGCTAACTTGCCATCGGGTTCAGTTCAGTGCGGGCCGGGAATCAAACCACCAACCCTACGATTAGCAGACATCCCGCTCTACCACCTGAGCCACAGCCACCGTGGAGTAGTGCAGAGCATGCCAAGACGCATGAAAGTTGTGATTGGATATAAGGGTTATTCCACCAAATATTTATTTTTGAACTCTTCCTAAATTAGAACAGAATTGAGTTGTTTAAAAATGAATAGCTCATTTTCTTTGCATTATAAGTCTGACAACAGGGCATATTTAACTTTTTTGACCAGTTGTCATTTTCAGTACCCCGCCTTGTGCCCGATGCCTCCTGGGATAGGCTCCAGATTCCCCGTGACCCTGATAAGGAGTAAGCGCTTGAAGATGGATGGATGGATAGATGCTCAAATTACAACATTTCTCCCAGATTCTAAATAAATATATAGGTTATAGAATAAAAAAAGAGAAATTGATAATTTTGCAGCAGTCTCTTACATCTTTCTTACAGAGCTACTTCCAGAGTATATTGATATTATTAGTTCATCATGATCAACCAAAACAGATCTGCATTGTAATAATACCACCAGTAATACTACTAGTATAAGATTGGGGGTACCATCATAAAAATTGTACTTACCACACAAAACAAAGCATGGGGTCACAGGAAGGTCTTCCAGCTCTACATCCTTAGTGAGGTGTTTTTCCACATAATGAAAGAGAAGCTCCTATATCTCATTAAAATAGGTGAGGAGGAGAAGAATTGTGTCTTTCACATCTTCTGAGCATCCGTTCCTCTGTCCTCTCATAACTTGTAGTTTTGTAGCAACCTGAATGACACGCTTGATTGTGCAAACTTTCCTCATGATGTCCAGCAGCCTTTTCCCTTTTCTATCAATGCTACTCAGGAAGGTCTCTTTAAGTGGTATACCTGTGAGCTCTTTAAAGTGAACTTCCTTGCCACTCTCCTGAAACAAAAACGGCCATTCTTCAATGAGGGCTTTAATATCTGCTCTTTGGTTGATATCCTTTTGTTGACTGTAGTATGTAGGCTTCATGAGAACTTTCACCTCTTCTTGATTCCAGTCAGTTTTTTTGTGAGACTGTCTGCTCTTTCTTCAACTGCTGACTTTAAGCAGTTTCACTGAGAGGCATAAATTTAACTTCCCAGTTAATGCATCCATATGTATCTTGAACTGCAGCTGTTCTTTCAGGTGGGAGTTCCTCAGTGTCACATTCAGCTAAATTGAACATTCTTTCTTATTTTTGGTGTGATGGACCTTCTCGCATTTTCCACTCTGGCTTGAAATCGCTTGACCAAGAAGTAGTATCCAGGACCAATCACTGACTCTTCAATCACATCTTGCAAAGACTTTGGATAGTTTGCAACCATCCTTTTGGCAACTTCTGTTAAATTCCTCTTACTTGGACAAGCACTAACTTTCATCATTGCCTTAACAACAGCCCTTATTATTTCCCTGTGCAAACGAGGACTCTGTCTTTTCTGTCTCTCAAGGGCCTGCATTAATTCCTCCGGAAACATTTTCCATGGAATTTTGAAACTGTCAACTCAGTTCAAAGTAGGAGGGGAACAGGTGCTGGAGAATGAGCAGAAAGAACTCTGGGACAGGGAAGATGCTTGAGACGAATAGACTGGTTGCTTCAAGGGTTCTGAACTTTGCACTGTAAAAAAATAAAAAAGAAAAGAAAAAGCATCAGTTATATGAACTTAGTTAGAACAGGTATAGTTCACCCAAAATGAATATTGTCAAAATTTACTTACCCTCAGGTCATTCCAAGTCAGGTATTTGTTTTGAAAGACATGAGGATGAGTAAGTAACTTTTATTTTCCGGTACTCAACAATTTCTTTAATTGTTGTGACCAATTTTACCCCACTGTTAAACAAAAACATAAAATGATAAGTAAAATTTTAGAATAAAACGTATTTGATATTTAGTTTGTTCAACCATAAAGGTCTTTGTAATTGAAACAAATACATGGATATACTGCTCTCCTTCAAAGCAGAAATACATTTTCTGGCTTGAATACAACAAACAGATCTGATTCCTCAAGAAATTTGAAATCTTCTGGGGTCTCCACTCCAAGCGATTTTAAGGTGTACTCAAGAGAGGACCATTGAGTCCACATTCTGTGTCACAATGAATTGGCCTTTTTTGAATAATGTACATTACTTACAGTTTGCAACAAGTCCTTCCACAATATATTCCTTTAGGTGAGTCATTAGTGCTTTGACATCATGGCACTGGCATTGGCACATAGATTTACATTTACATTTATTCATTTAGCAGATGCTTTTATCCAAAGCGACTTACAAATGAGAGCACACTCAAGTGTCTTGCCCAAGGACACTTCGGCATGGGATCACCCGGGCCGGGATTCGAACCACCAACCCTACAATTAGTGGATTAGTGGACAACCCGCTCTACCGACTGAGCCACAGCCGCCCCGTAACATAGATATATTACATGTAAACACTGCGAGTACATCTTTGGTAGCAGCATGTGTATCTGTCTTTTTTATGTCTACGGTAAAAATGAGCCTTAAAAATGCTCCGTATGTACAAAATGTTTTGTGACAATCCCTAGCGACGCACTTGAACACACAGTGTGGTTCATTACAGTATGATGAAGTTTGCACTGTAAAACAGTGCATTCGGAAAGTATTCATGGCGCTTCACTTTTTCCGCATTTTGTTATGTTACAGCCTTATCCCAAAAAGGATTAAATTAAATATTTTCCTCAAAATTCTACAAACAATACCCCATGATGACAACATGAAAGAAGTTTGTTTTAAGTCTTTACAAATTTATTAAAAATCAAAAGCAAAAAAGCACATTTACGTAAATATGCACAGCCTTTGCTCAATACTTTGTTGAAGCAACTTTGGCACCAATTACAGCCTTAAGTCTTTTTGAGAATGATGTAGGCCGGGGATACTGTCTTACTGTCTCAATATTCTTTGTCTGGGGCTTTTGTCGGCCATGGTCAATACAGTTAATTTGGCACTGTGCCTCAGTCAGCCCCAGGTGGCACTTATTTCCGGAGCTCTTTCAGGACCTCCACCAGGTGGAACAGGTGGTCTGACCAGGTGGAGGAATGGATGAACACATCGAACACATCGTCTAGGTAGGCGGCTGCAGAGGCAAGATGGAGACGCAGGACAATGTCCATCAGTCACTGGAACGTTGCGGGTGCCTCATGGAGCCAGAAGGGGAGAACCTGGTATTGCCAGTGGCCATTTGCCGTGCTGTAGGACGTCTTTGGTCTTGCATCTGGGGCCAGGTCCACTTTCCAGTATCCTTTGGTTAGGTCCAGAGTGGATATGAACCAGGCCCTCCCCAATCGTTCTACTAGGTCATCCACTCGGGGGAGGGGATAGCTGTCGAACTCCGAGACCTGGTTCAGCTTCCGGAAGACATTGCATAGGCGCATACTTCCGTCAGGCTTTGGCACGACTATGATAGGGCTGGACCATGGGCTGTTGGACTGCTCAATGATGTTGTCCTGCAGCATTTGGCTGATCTCCTCCTCGATAGCCTTGCAGCAGGCCTCCTGGACGCGATAGGGCTGCTGCCGCACCACCACTCCCAGCTGTGCCTTGATCTCATGGTGGACCAGTTGCTTCATCCTTGGGGAGGTAGAGAACACATTTATGATTTGACCCACCAACTCGGATAGCCCCTGTCTTTGCCTGGGTGTGAGGTCTTCCCGCAGCTGCACCAAGGTACCCTCGTCATGATCTGTATCCCGTGGTGTGAACGCAGACACTACTGGTGCTGGCTCTACCCATTCCTTTAGCAGGTTCACATGGTACATTTGTGTGTCTGCTCATTTATCGGGCTGTTTGTTGCAGGCGATAGTCTTCTGCTTGAGGACTGTGTATGGCCCTTGCCACTGGGCTAGGAATTTGTAGGAGCTGTTCGGCACTAGTAGGAGCACCCGACCGCCAGGATGGAACTCCCGTGGTTGCGCCGGCCGGTTGTACACTCGTTTCTGCTCCTCCTGGGCAACTCTCATATGCTCCTGGACGATCGGGGCCACGTGGTCAATTCTCCCCTGCATTTCCTGCACGTAATTCGACGACTGAGCGGAACGGAGAGGGCTGTTCCTTCCAGGCTTCCCAGGCCACATCCAGCAGTCCTCAAGATCGCCGTCCGAAGAGGAGTTCGAAGGTGATGAAGCCTGTGGAGGATGAAGAGAATGCAGAGTAGGAGGAGGTCCCAATCTACCCCCTCCTCGTCTACCACCTGTCGTAGCATCTGCTTCAAAGTTTGGTTGAAGCTCTCAATGAGCCCGTCAGTCTGTAGGTGGTAGATGGATGCCTTTAGGTGTTTAACCTGCAAGAGCTGACACAGATCAGACATTAGTTTGGAGACGAAGGGTGTACATTGGTCAGGTTAAGATGTCCTTTGGTATCCCCACATGGGTGAACAGGCGCATCAGTTCTCTCACAATGTTTTGGGAGGTGGCTTTGCGCTAGCAGCACCGCCTCGTGGTACTGGGTGGCGTAATCCAGGATGACGAGAATGTCATCGTGGCCCCAGGCGGATTTAGGAAGCGGCCCCATGAGGTCCATGCTGACCCTCTCGGAGGAGACTCCTATGATGGGCAGAGGGATAAGGGGGCCCAGCAGGGGCCTCTGTGGGATGGTGCACTGGCACTGGGGGCAATGTTGGCAGAAGCCCCAGTCCTCTGCATTCATCCCTGGCCAGACAAACTGGACTTTTAGCTTCTCCAGGGTGATTCGTGCCCCCAGGTGGCCCCCGAGTGGGTGGGCATGGGGCAGTTGCATCAATGTCTGTGTCTTGGTAAGTATCAGGAGGTCCATGATTTCCCCTTGCTTGGCGGCTGGCCTGTTGATACAGGAGGCCTCTCCTGATGAGGAAGTAAGAGGAGGGGAGCCTCTGGTTCGGACTCTGGTCAACTCCTTCTATTTGATGCACCTGGGCCCAGCAGTGTTTCAGGTGGTCGCCCTCCTTCTGTTCCCGCCCGAAGTTCCTCTGTGGGTTTACCTGTTGGAACACAGATGAGAGCAGGTTAGAGGGTGTGTGCAGCTTACCTTCTGTCCCGGTGTCCTCCTCACCTCAGGCCACGTAGGCCTGCTGCACTCGTGCTTCCTTCACTCGCTGGGGTGGTTACGGCAAGTCCGGCGTGGGGAGGACACACCCTGCTGGCCAGGTTTTCTGGGCCTTCTTTGGTGTTCTCTGGTCTGGCCTGGGCTCGTCCTTGAGTGTCCCGTAATCCGGGTGGATTTGGTGGTGTTGTCCATTCTCGCTGAGTGCCAGGGTGGTCAGGGGGCGTGCCAGGGCGGTCAGTAGTTCCTGAGGTGTCACAGGGCCTTGCATTCCCATGGGTTGACGTTCTGTGAGTGGCAGAGTCCTCAGGAATCGGTCCACAGCCAGACTCTCTACAACCTTGTGGCGGTGTACAAGTCTGGCTGGAGCCACCTTTTGGTGAGCCGCAGGAGGATGTCCATCTGTCCCCATGGCTTGGCTCCCGGTCTGTAGCTCTGCCAGTGGAACTCCACCACCGCCTGGAGGGGGTTCCGTCCACACTACATCAGGTTCTCTTTCTTTACTGCTCCGTAGTCCTCTTCATCCTCTGGAGCGATGGCATAAGCTGTGTGCACCTTTCTGGAGAGCAACAGACCAATGATGCATGGCTACTCTTTGATACCCCAGCCCTCTCAGTGGGCAACCCGTTTGAAGGCTTCCAGGTAGGCCTCAATGTCATCATCTGGGGTCAAGTCTGGAAGAAGGCCCCGGGCTTCTCGGCTGGGATCAGGGAGAGGAGGGGCGGCCACAGGGGTCATTACTTTCAGGGCCAGCAGCTACCGGGTTGTGACCTGTAGGCTCTGGGAGAGTTGTTGCGTTATTGTCTGCTGCTGGAGGCTGGCCTCCATTAGTTTCTGTACCATGGCATCCATTTTCTTTTCTCTCTTTTTAAAATTCTTTTATAGTGGCGGGTTTGTGCTCATGCCTGCATTCTCCACCAGTGTAGGGAATCTAGCCAGTAGGAGACGGAGCACAGACACACACAGAAGGCTGTTTTGGTGTTACTCGTGGAGAAATCTTTATTCAAAAATAGTTTGGGAAAGGGTGTGGGTGCACGTGTGTACATGTGTGCGTGTGTGTCGAAGTTGGGGTTTGAGGTAAAAATCTTAGTTGTCGCGAGGTTTCCGAGGGTGTGCTAGGGGTTTCCCAAGTAACGGGGATCCCGTTTTGCCATCAGGAACAGCCGCGGGTGCAGTCAGGGGCGGAGTCTTTGCAGGCGTCTGGATTGCCTGGAAAACACACATCATAGGTTAGCACATACACCCAGAAAGTCTTCTCCCTCCTACCGAGCGGAATGTCACCCTTTTAGATTCTACCCCACTTGCTGGATGGTGGAATTCTTCCGTGCTGCGCACCATTCACAGGTCATGTGTGTGTCAGAAACCACTGGATATCTTTGGACTGGGGGAGGAAACCAGAGTACCCGGAGGAAACCCCCGATGCAGAGGGAGAACATGCAAACTCTGCACACACAAGGTCCTGGCGGGACTTGAACCCCGGATCCTGGAGGTGTGAGGCAGACGTGCTAACCACTATATGTGATTGTGCCCTGTGATAGACTGGCATCCTGTCCAGGGTGTACCCTGCCTTGTGCCCAATGCTTCCTGGGATAGGCTCCATGTTCCCCATGACCCTGAAAAAGAAGTAAGCGGTAGAGGGTGAATGGATGGATGGATAAAATTCAATTAGTAATTGACCTTAGCAAATAAAACCATTTTCTTGCTTTGTACATGACTACATAAAAATGCATATTAAAAACCTGATATACTATAATATTTTAGTTCAATAGTTTTAATCACTTTAAAATATATATTTTTGGTGGTTTATAACACTTTTATATTCATACTCCTGTCTCGTTCTCATGTTTGCCCCAATTGGTGAAACAGTGTGCCTTTTATTTGGGAGTATTTCCCTGGTTCTCCCCCAGGGTGGCATATTTGGATTTACTAAATTTGGATAAATTTATCCACGTGGGAATGCCACATATAGATAGGTCTAGTAAATAGTCTTTGCAAACTACATATACCTTGCAAATATACTATGAAAGACTGGTAGATAGATAGATAGATGGATCAATAAAGTATCTATCTATCTATCTATCTATCTATCTATCTATCTATCTATCTATCTATCTATCTATCTATCTACCAGTCTTTCATAGTATATTTGCAAGGTATATGTATCTTCCATCCATCCATCCAACCATCCTCAACCGCTTATCCGTAATCAAGTCGCGGGGTAGCAGCTCCAGCAAGGGAGCCCAAACTTCCTTTTCCCGAGCCACATTAACCAGCTCTGACTGGGGGATCCCGAGGCGTTCCAAGGCCAGTGTGGAAATATAGTCTTTCCACCTACTCCTTTGGTCTTCCCCGAGGTCTCCTCCCAGCTGGGAGGTACCGCGGCTCGACATACATATCATTCATGTGAATGCGATCTCCACCACCAACTCCCCACAATGCACACGCCACCAGCGCCGCTCCAAGACTATAAATAAACAAATTAGGCATGAGATTGTAACCTCATTACACTGTGAGCAAACCGAAACGGAAATGGGACCCGGAAATGCCAGGGGTGCGAGGAACTCTGAATCACCAAGACACCTATGCGCCTACCAAAAAAGGGTCCTTGAATAGTAGGGTAGCTCCCAGTTTATTGATCTGCAGAAGCCATAATCCGAGCAGAGCCAATGGGATAGTTAAATCACTTCCCCTGCCACATATATTATACATACATAATTATGCTATAAACAAACATTTAAACAAAATGGAACAAAATTGATTTTTTAACGTAGAAAAATTTAGTGTTATGGGGACAGAGTATACAGTGGGAAGAAAAAGTAGGTGAACTATTTGGAATTAATTGGTTTTCTGAATTAATTGGTCATAACATTTAATTTAATTTAATCACAAGTATAAACAAACACAATGTGCTGAAGATAACAAAAACAATTATAATCTTCCATGTCTTCAGTGAACACATCCCATTTAACATATACAGTGCTGTGGGAAAAAGCTAGGGAAAATTTTACACCCCCAATTCTTACTGTATCTTAAGGGAAAGGGGCCAATTATGCAGAAGATGCTGGAAAACCAAAGAAAGTGGAGGATTTTTCTGAAGAACAGTGGGCAGTTTAACTGCTCAGGAAAAACATGGGACTTAGGAACAACTATCACAAAACTAAAAAAATAAAAGTTGTGGATCATCCAGGTAACGACAAGGTAACTTACAAAGTCCATTTAATTTTTCCACAGCACTGTGAATGTTTAAAGGGATGTGTTCAATAAATAAATGAAAGATTATAATTGTTTGTGTGTTGTTAGCTGAAGCACATTGTGTTTGTCTATACTTGTGACTTTGATGAAGATCAGATGACATTTTATGACAGATTAATGCAGGAAAACAACTAATTCCAAAGGATTCACATACTTTTGTGGTTTTCGTCTGTGTGTGTGTGTGTGTGTGTGTGTGTGTGTGTGTGTGTGTGTGTGTGTGTGTGTGTGTGTGACTGCTTTGTTAATGGCACTTTTTACCCTGTGTGTGACTGCTTTGTTAATGGCACTTTGTTCCCTTTTGTGACGATAAATCTAAATATGAAATATTGTTGCGTGTCACATAACTGATTATCAGCACATGTCTAGTTTTCATCAAACATCCTCACCGGCTGGCATCCAGCTTCCCTCACCTTCAGGAGTGAGTCCATTTCATCCACCTGCACAGACGTATATGGATTTTAATATTAACAGTTGTAAAAATCAGATACGGAACACTTGATAAATTGAAAAAATGATGTGTGTGTGCTCACCTTGGTACGCAGGAGCTCAGGGTATGCAATCATGTCTATGAGCTCAAAATTGTTCACATGCTCAAAAGCATCCAGGTGATCTTGTTAGCCTGAGTCGGTGGATTTACTCGACCAGAGGTAACAGGTGATCATCTTTAGAAAGAGCGAGAGAGAGAGGGAGGAAGAGTGAATGGTGCCAGCCATCCAAATCATGTCAAATGAGTGGGGCTCAGAGGCCAGACTCTTTCTATACACTGTTATTGTGTAACAAAAGTAAGAGGAGTCGAAAGCCGAAGCTTGTAGAAGTTTTAGCTCTACACAAGGAAACACGTTCCAAACCGTAATGGGGAAGTAAAATAAAGTGTATGAAATCACTGAGTTGAAAAACATGAGTGTATATGAACCATATTTATGTGTGTGTTTGTGTGTGTATGAGTGTAAGACTCATGCACCATCTGGATCTGGTCATCTAAATGAGATGACTACAACATGTAGATAGTCAGATGTTTCCAAGTTGATGAATATGTGGGTACATCCTGCAAACACATTATTATTATTATTATTATTATTATTATTATTATTATTATTATTATTATTACTAAAAATTATAATTACACAATTAGAGCTTTGTTCTTACCCTTGTGTCCTTGTCCTGCTGCACTTCACTGATGATGTAGAAGGCATTTCAGCTGCATCTGGAGCTTGAGGTGTAGCTGGAACCTCATCTGCACCTGAATTTAGACCTGAGACACTATCTACAGGTGGAACTGTCTCTACAATGGGGACACTTTTCAGAGACGGAAGCGTGTACTTGGAACAGTGTATACAGCTGGGACACCATCTACAGATTGAAATGTTCCAATAGCTGGCACTGTCTGTCCATGGAACAATCCCATCAGGTGTTGGTGTAATGAGGGTTGTACACTCTTCATTCAAACATGGTGCCTGACTAGTGCTGTGGAAACAGTAAGGGAAAGGTTTACACTCCAGTTCTTAATGTATCTTAATGGAAAGGGGTCAAATATGCAGAAGATGCTGGAAAACCAAAGTAAGTGCAGGACCTGGAGGATTTTTCTGAAGAACAGTGGGCAGTTTAACTGCTCAGGACAAACATGGGACTCAGGAACAACTATCACAAAACTAAAAAAACAGTTGTGGATCATCCAGGTAATTACAACAAGGTAGTCACTTACAAAGTTCATTTAAATTTTCCACAGCACTGTTAAGGTTTAATGGTTCAATAAAGACATGCAAGATTATAATTGTTTGTGTGTTCTTAGCTGAAGCACATTGTGTTTGTCTATACTTGTGATGAAGATCAGATCACATTTTATGACAAATTAGTGCAGGAAACCAATTAATTCCAAAGGGTTCACATACTTTTTATTACCACTGTAAAGTTTGTACAGTACAGAATATATTATGGAGTCCTAATAAACCACAATACCAACATGTGTGTGTTAGGGCCTGGCAATTTTTCTTAAATATTACATTTAGTACTTTTCATTTACAGGCACTAATACAATTGTGTGGAAAAACAGATTATGCTAAAAAATATATATATATATATATGATTATATACTTTTGTTACATGTAACATATTTCTGTCATGTTTACTTCACCCGGTGTGGGTGTGTCTACAGGTGGGGCACTACAGTTTGAACTGTTTCTATAGCTGGCACTGTGTCAGCCACTGGAATAGTACCAATATGTGTTGGTGTAATGACGGTTGTACACTCTTCATTGAAACATAGTGCCTGACTATTTGATATGATGGTGCTACTGGTATGCTGGTGCACCGGTGCAGGTTGAACCACATCGGGTATATTCTGGACATCTGCATACAGAAAAAAAAGCACCAAACAAAGACAAATAGTTACTGGCTTCATCCTAAACCATATCCTGCTATGCTACTACTATTCAGCCACTATGCAGCTATTGAGACACTGTAACACACACTGTATAAGAAATGTAACACTGATGTACAATCAGATAGCTGTGACTCACATTGTGTCTGGATGGTCTGGGCATCCCAGTTCAGATCCGGGAAGGGCTCAACCTTCTGGCTGGGGGTGTAAGTGACAGCCAGGTTCTGAGCCTGAAAGACACAGATACACACAGCTGTTAACACACTTTATTTCATCTTGTTTCTCTCACATCATCATCATCACAGCTAGCAGATAGACATATCCAGTTAGCAGTAGCCTCTTGAGGTAACTTGAGGTAGTTAGAAGGTGTTCTCAATCTTTTGCAGGTGGTGACCCCTTTAGCTGCAATATCTAAATGCAATATTGAATCATTTTAATGTGTACACCACGGGTTGGTAGATGTTCTACACGTTATTAACCTGCATGCTTGCCATCCTCTGCCTGTTCTGATGGGCAGGGTAAGCCTGACGTTCCTCTTTCCGCTGGGGCACATCCCCCGGCTTCCAGCCTCCGGGGCCAGCCTGAGCCTTGCGCTCCTCACGGGGCTTAAAGCGTTCAATGAAGCTGTAACACAACAGAGGTGCTGCTCTTAGTCTTTATGCCTATGCCACCAAAATTACAAGCTGATGTTGGCTGAAATACCCTCATATGACCAAACAGAATCTTTATTTCAACAATATAAGGATTTCAATAAAAAACACAAAAGAGCAAAAGTAAAAAGAAACCTGACATTAGAACCCAGGCTGCTAAAACGTACTAATTTACACATGGCTTACACTTTACGGCCGTTCAACACTTTGCCGTTGAGCCTGTTCATGGCAAAATCCGCTGCCTCTGCAGACTCAAAATGGACGTAGCCGTACCCTTCCGACCCCTTCTCATCACCTACAACCTTCAGGAGAGACACGTCACGTGAACACACAATTTCTATTAAATAGAACTAATACAGGACTTTAGTATAAAATGCATGCTGATCACGCTATATAGATCCAAACAGTTCAAAGCCCGAACCTTGCAAGACAGGACCTTCCCAAAGGCAGAGAAGGTGTGAAAAAGGTCCAAGGTGTCAATCGACTTGTTCAGGTTCTTGATGAACAGGTTTCCAATGCTGGAGTTCCTCAGGGATTTATCCCTCTGAGACCACTGGACACGCATAGGCCGCCCCATAAGGGGCTCAAAATGAAACATTTCCATTGCTCGCTCAGCTGAGGGAACAAAGTGAATTACAGCTCATTTATTTCATTTAAAAAGGCAAGGTAAGGTCATATTCAGAATTATTGGCACATTTGGTAAAGATGGGTAAGAAAGGTTATGAAAAATGCTTTGTTTAGTTAACTTAATCGCACTTTTAACTGATGTATTTATTTTAATGACTTGTAAAAATTTATAACATTTTCAACAAAACCTCATTTCATTATAAGACATGTCACATACCTTAAAACAGTAAAATAATGCATGAATTAGACATGTAGCCTTAGGTAGGCTATAAACTGGTATAAAATGCAGAAACAGTGAATGGAACAGCGTTCTCCAGTGTTCTATGTGGTTTGTGTATTACCGTCGGCCCGCTGCTCAAAGTTCACAAAAGCATAGCCGAGTGAGGAGTGGGTATTCCAGTCCCTGCAGACCCGGATGGAGTGAATGCGGCCTGCAGGGCTGAACGTCCACGCAAGCAAGGTTTCCGTCACCTCGGGGTGCAGATCACCCACATACAATGAGGCCATCATTTCGTGGTTCATTCTACCTAAAATTAAATAATTAAATAATCAACCAATCAAACTCTCAGTGATGGAGGAAAGCAAAAACACAAAACATACAGTTTTAAACAGACAAACATTGAATATAGTACACTAAAAATACTTTTCTCCTCGGAAATCGAAAAATCTTATAACATAAAGGAATAAAGGTTCTTACATTTGATAATACAATTACAGAAAAAGAAATAAAAACAATCTAAAAAGTGTTCAGAATACCAATTACTATTCAAATAGAAAAAAGATTAACTGATAAATCATTACAAGCCTACTTACTACATATGGTAATGACCAGGAGTACAAAAGAAATACTGATCGCTGATAAGTGCTGATAACTGCTGCTAGTCACTGTGTCGCTGGTTATCGAAGGTCTGAATAGATTTCTCTTGTGCAGGAACAGCTTTTGAGTCGGACTGTGATGCAATTCCGTTCACTGTTCCGAATTCTATATTCTGTATTATGAATTATGTAACCATTTTGCTGGTGAACCTGATCAGCTGAGTCTCAGGGAGGACAGTAAATTAAATTCAAACTGACTCTAAAGCATTCATTTAAATAAAAAAAAAAAAGCGTTAAATTTCATTTTAAGCTGCATTGAATCCTGTCGGTAAACAAAACAGGCCAAGCTGCAATTAATCCCAATTAAAATGCTTTCAGTGACTTGTACATTCTGGGGATATAAAGTGTTTAGACAGATAATAATAATAATAATAATAATAATAATAATAATAATAATAATAATAATAATAATAAATCAATTTTATATTTAAAAAGCACCTTTCTTGACACCCAAGGTCACTTCACAAATACAACATGCATATACAATTCACAAAACAGTAAAACACAAAATTTTATATATATACACATTTGTACATTAAATACAAAATATTATACAATATTTTATATATATATCTATATCTATATATATATATCCCTTTATTTTAGTTAAGAAATAAAAGAGATAAGAAATAAAATATTTGAATGTCATCTCTTAGTGCTTGAAAGTCCTGGAATTCTGGAATTTCATTATGAATCATCTGTACGAACCCTGTAAAAATGTTTGATAGTGAGCTAACTTTATGGATTTTTTTGGAGTTAAAAAATTCCTTTTATTAGTTATTTATTCCTGATGATGTGTTCATTCTTAGTACTCTGAGGACATTCTCCATTTGAATGATTTCATTGCTCTATGGAACAATACACATTTGGCACACTTGATTAACTGCTTGCCAGTTGTATGATTGTTGTATGAGTTTTTCCAATAGCCGGTTATTCATTCTCATTAATAAATTATTGAGAGGAAAATCTGGTTTGTCTGTTTTCATTTATATCTATGTATTTCTGAAAATCTGGTTCATTTTGTAGAATTAACACAATATTGTGTTTTATCGTGATACTACATGGTAACGAGATACTTCACTGGTATAGCATCATAAGATGTGTTTATGGTATAGTGGCAGCTCTTGAATTAATGAATGCAAGCTGTCTAGTCCCTGAGGCAGTGAAGCAACCACAAACCACCACCGTGCTTCACAGTTGGTATGAGGTGCTTCTCCAGAAAAGCTGTCATTGGTCTGCGCCAAACTTGTCTGCTGTTACTGTGGCCAAACAACTCAATTTTTGATTTGTCTGTCTAGAGCACGCTATTCTAAATGGCCTGGTCTTTGCCTTTATGTTTATTTCAAACTATAGTCTTGCAAAGGCTTTTTCCTGGCACGCCTCCCATGCAGGTCAAATTTGTGCAATCTCTTTCTGATTTTAGAAGCAGGCATTTTGACACCAACAGTTAAAAGACTTACTAGCAGATCCTGTGATGAAATGTTGGAGTTCTTGGAGATGTCTTTTCGCATTAGTGTTTGAAATCTCTGCCACTTGTTGATGATTTTCCTTACAGTGGAATTAAATTTCAAATAATTTGTTGATCTTTTTAATTCCCTTGCCAGACTCATAGACATCCACAACCTTTTTTTCTGAAGGCTTTATAGAACTCTTTAGATCTTGGCATGATGACACCACACACCTCAATAACAAAGGGAACACCAGAGACTAGATATGAGAAGGGTATAAATAAGACTCCCTAAGAAGGTTCTAATCACTGGTCTCCATCTTAAATACTGTTGGAGAATATGATACTACCTTTTATTCTGAACTTGTTTTAAAAGTCTTCTTTCATTACTTGTGAGCATTACTTGTGGCTCAGTTGGTATCCTCAAGCATACACCTTTTGTATCTTTCACATGCATTATTTCCATAGAGGGCTTCATAAAGATGCAAAAAGTATCTTTAAAGCTTTGCTATAAACGGTAATTATTGTCTAATAATGTAACTTAAGTCTTTTCTAAAGGTATACTATATCCACATTTCCAGTTGATTCCTCCATCCATCCATCTTCAACCGCTTACTCCTTTTCAGGGACACGGGGGAACCTGGAGCCTATCCCAGGAGGCATCGGGCACTATGTTATCAATTAAAGGGTATTCTTATGTTACAAATTATAAGAGTACCATATTAGCAAAGGAAAGGTACTGTTCATTATATGTTTATTTTAAATGGCTTGCATCATTTTATTTCTGAACTTTTTATCCTGGATGAGTGTAATAATGTCTAGTGAAAGACACTGGATTTTAGACCGGAATCATATTGGCATAATTGGGAATATCCAGCCAACAAGCCAACTTAAATAACCACTTTTTACAACTGAGCTGAAAAGCATCTCAGCACACACAAAACATTGAACTTTGAGGCAGAATGACTACAAAGAGCATAAGAACTACAGTGGTCACAGGTTCACCAAAAGTGGACAATTGAAGACTGGAAAAACATCTCTTGGTTTTATTGTCTGTCAGCTTTCAATGTGTTTCTGCCTTCACAATTTCACAACTTGCGTGTTCTCCCCATGCTGCCGGGAGTTTTCTCCGGGTACTCCGGTTTCCTCCCCAGTCCAAAGACATGCTGATTGGCATGTCCAAAAGTGTGCATAGTGTATGAACGGGTGTGTGAATGTGTATGTGATTGTGCCCTGTGATGGACTGGCACCCTGTCCAGGGTCTACCCCACCTTGCGCCCCATGGTCCCTAGGATAGGCTCCAGGTTCCCTGTGACCCTGAAGAAAAGGATAAGCGGTTTAGGAGATGGATGCATGGATGGATTTTATAATGAGCATGTGAAGAAATGCAGGGTTACTCCTTACCAGCAGAGGGCAGCATTCATCAAGGGATTCTTGATGAAACAAGAATATAATACAGAAAAAAATAAATTGTGAATGAAATAGTATACTGTGTTAGGTGAAATGATCACAAAATCTGCTACAAACAATTTCCCATCACTAGTGTACCTGATACACTTCTACCAGCTAGCTCTACATAAACTACCTTGTCAGTGTTACTGCTGTTTTGAGATTCACCACCCAAATAATATCTGGTCAATTTAGATCCTACACACTGAGAAAAAAGGGACTAAAATGTACATGTCCTTGTCAACGGGGTGGTATCTTTTACCTGGTCGGCTTTACTACAGAACATTGAGGGTACCACCCCAGTGACAAGGAATGGTGCAGTTTAGCACCACTTTGTTTCTGAAAGTGTATGGATGTCACTTTGTATCGGGCTAAAAAATTGTGCATAGAAACAGATGGACAACAGTCAGTAATTATACACACACAGATTGAGCCCAATTGCCGTACACTGAAATTTAATATCAAATGCCTGATACTAATACATAATAATTCAGCATAATATCTTTCAGACAAAGGTTTAGTGCTCATGTCTAATAACATAGCTGTTTCCATGACAACAATCCTCAGATTCCAGCAGGTGTGGTTTAAGAAAAAAAAAGTTTTTGTTTTTTATTTTTTATGATTGGCAAGATGTGATGTCTATGAATGGGCCTCTTAAATAATAATAATAATAATAATAATAATAATAATAATAATAATAATAATAATAATAATAAAGACCATACGCCACACACTGCATCAAATTGGTCTGCATGGCTGTCGTCCCAAAAGGAAGCCACTTCTAACGATGATGCACAAGAAAGCCCAAAAACAGTTTGCTGAAGACAAGCAGACTAAGTACATGGATTTCTGGAACCATGTACTGTGGTCTGATGAGACCAAAATAAACTTACTTGGTTCAGATGGTGTCAAGTGTGTGTGGCGGCAACCAGGTGAGGAGTACAAAGACAAATGTGTCTTGCCTACAGTCAAGCATGGTGATGGGAGTGTCATGGTCTGGGGCTGCATGAGTGCTGTTGGCACTGGGAGCTACAGTTCATTGAGGGAACCGTGAATGCCAACATGTACTGTGACATACTGAAGCAGAGCATGATCAGTATGCAGTATTCCAGCATGATAACGACCCCAAACACACCTCCAAGACGACCACTGCCTTGCTAAAGAATCTGAGGTTGAAGGTGATGGACTGGCCAAGCATGTCTCCAGACCTAAACCCTATTGAGCATCTGTGGGACATCCTCAAATGGAAGGTGGAGG
>JAFFST010048763.1:26469-51140 GCA_022414735.1 Noturus placidus
TGATAGCATCATGGAGGAGTGGAAGAGGACTCCATTGGCAACCAGTGCTGGAAAATAATGGTGGCCACACAAAATATTGACAATTTTGAGTTATGTTGAGGGGACAGTAAATTTACACTGTTACACAAGCTGTACACTCACTACTTTACATTGTAGCAACGTGTCAGTTCTTCAGTGTTGTCACATGAAAAGATATCATCAAATATTTACAAAAATATGAGGGGTGTACTCACTTTTGTCTTTAATCCTAAACATTTACATTCTCTAGTTCTGCATCAAATATGCGTCTTCCACTTCAAAATATATACAAGTTTCCATGCATCCATGATATACATATAGTAGAATATACAGATGAATGAAGCATCTAAAACATAGTTTCTGACATAGACAATGCAATAGGCAGCATTTACAAACAAATCTCTGCGGCGGGGCCAGACATTAATTCTTTCTCAAAAGCACTGGACTCGTGTACTGTACCCACCTGACCAGGAAATGTACATGAGATGTACGTCATACCAGAGCAGAGTTGAGTCACACATTTGAGTAGTCAAATAAGTGTTAGCCAGGTGTACTTTCCAAGAACGGGAACGGCAAGTTGGAGCTTTTACTGTCTACGTCTGGGGTTATTTACGAGCATAATCCAACTATACAACTATTAAGTTCATTATTTAATTTTGTGCAATAATATTTGCACAAGTTTTATATAGCATTTTATTTTCACAGACAGAACACATTAAATCAAAATTGACATTATTTATTTTTGAGCTAGCTGCTTATGTTTGTGTGAAACCAATTCAATTCAATTCAATTCAAGTCAGTTAGGCTGATAACTTTAAGAACCCAATCATGAATACAGTTGTGTTGGTAATGGTGGGTTGTGATTTCCACCACTGAAGCAATTAAAAATATTACAGCTTCTAGCATCACGTGGAATTTACATTTTTCAATACGAATGTGAAAGTTTAGTTTACTGATATTCAGTTTAGTTCTTTTATTGTCTTTTATGTTCTTTTATAGACGATCTTTTGGTCGTCTATGATCCGCCACGCCCACTTAGATCCACAGATGCAGGTTATTTGACTGTACCGCGAATAGTGAAGACTACAGCAGGGGGAAGAGCTTTCACTCATAGAGCTCCACAGTTATGGAACAGTCTTCCATTTAGTGTTCGGGACTCAGACACAGTCTCAGTGTTTAAGTCTAGACTTAAAACGTATTTATTCACTCTAGCCTACCCTGACTAGACTTTCATTCATGCTAAATCCCAGTCTTAACAATCTTTTCTCTCCCTCTCTCCTTCTGCCGAGCTACACATGAGTTTATGGAGATGTTGGAGATCCTGGTCCTTTCTGCTCTCCGGACCTGCATGATCGGTCTCGGAGGTCCTACTTCTGGATGGAGCTCTCATCTACTACAAATCCAGACTGCTGGGACAAAAGCTTTCTAAAGCCAAACAGATTACATTTAAACTTTAAGAATGTCTGTTGTGACCCAGATGAGGATGGGTATCCCTTCTGAGTCTGGTTCCTCTCAAGGTTTCTTCCTCTTAAACATCTTAGGGAGTTTTTCCTTGCCATTGTCTCCACTCAGTGTCTTGCTCAGTTGGGATCAGTTGGTTCTCACTTTTACTGTGTGTGTACTGTGTTTATATTCCTGTAAAGCTGCTTTGAGACAATGTCTATTGTAAAAAGCGCTATACAAATAAAATTGAATTGAATTGAATTGAATTATTGTGTTCTTTGCTGAAAAAAACTCCCACAATGTGTCAGAGACTATACTGTCAGTTGAGAACTACCAAAAAGAAACGACTGCAGACCTGCAAATAAATATACAGTAGCAGCTTGAAGGACAGAAAAAAACAAGAAGCATTCACTTCTCAAACCTCTCTTGTGTGAGACGGGATAATAATGATGATTCCACCAATGATAAACTGTATTCACTATGATCAAACTCACCAACACTGACCCCTTGTGGTGAGGAGAATAGTTGGCTCAGGTGGAATGATAGGCCAAACAAAAGCTCAGTGTTCTTTCTAATTATAAACATCTTGTACTGTTTCATCCTAAAGCTCTGTATCTTCAACACCAAACTCAAGGGCATTACAGTGAGTGGATTAATGAAACTGGTAGATTCATCAACTACCAATAACTTCATGTGGCTTGGATTTGAATAAATAGTTTGCGTTTTCCAGAAACAGGAATAAGCTGAAACACTCCTGCTTCATAATGAAGACTTTTTCTGTTAAGCATTGTCTCTGTGGATCTAGAAAGTGATATGTTTTTGTACTTTATCAGGTATATAGTGACGTTTTAGTAAAGTGTTAAAATGATTTTTAGAATTTTTTCGTTTATGGAGCTTTCAATTATATTTAACAAGGGAGTGTACTTGAGCTTGATAATAACAAGTTCTCAATGTTATCAAACGTCTTGCTGCCAACATTATTGGGTGTAAAAAATAAATAAAATCCACAGACCTCCTTAGTCTAGATTTATTTTAAGATATATTCAAATTTTGTCCTCATTATTCAAACATGTACAATAATATACTGGCTGGTTATTGTAGGTTTTTATTCCTGAACTTTTTATCAACAGAAGAAGTCCAAGTTGACATTACTTATAGGTCTACTTGTTTTTCTGTTACTAAGATTTGTATTAAACCCCCTTCATTCAAAAGATGAGTTAAGCAGGTGAATAACTATAAGAACTCAACTATAAATGCGGCTTTGATCATGGTGCATTGTTTTCTGCATGGAACCCCTACGTTCCCCAGACCTCAGTCACGAACCACCACATCAGACAGTCAAGGGTTCTTAGTTTCCCGTCTCTAAAAAGAAAATATTGTGTTGTATGGGCTAGTACAGGATTTCACAGAGATTTTTGTGCTTTGTTTATGGAAACTACTTCAGTTGACGAAATTACAATTACAATTCCACAAAACTGTTTTGCGTGGTCTTTCACAGTGATGTTTGTTGGTAAATGAGAACTTTCAGCTGAACTTATGTTTGATGCACGTGAATTGAAGAGGGCTTTGGCTGAATGCGGTTTGTGATGATGTCGTATGGCGTGTTGAGATGACCTCACATGCCGTGATGTGATGATGTCGCATGATGTGTTGCGATGAAGTCGCACATCGTGTTGTGATGATGTCGCATGTCGTGTTGTGATGACCTCACATGTCGTGATGTGATGATGTCGCATGATGTGTTGCGATGAAGTCGCACATCATGTTGTGATGATGTCGCACGGCGTGTTTGATGATGTCGCATGGCGTGTTGTGATGATGTCGCACATTGTGTTGTGATGATGTCGCATGACATGTTGCGATGAAGTCGCACATCGTGTTGTGATGATGTCGCATGTCGTATTGTGATGACCTCACATGTCGTGATGTGATGATTTCGCATTATGTGTTGCGATGAAGTCGCACATCGTGTTGTGATGTCGGACGGCTTGTTTGATGATGTCACATGGCGTGTTGTGATGATTTCGCATGATGTGTGTGATGATGTCGCATGACGTGTGTGATGATGTCTCATGGCGTGTTGTGATGATGTTGCATGTCGTGTTGTGATGATGTCGCATGACGCGTTGCGATGAAGTCGCACATCGTGTTGTGATGATGTCGCATGTCGTGTTGTGATGACCTCACATGGCGTGTTGTGATGATGTTGCATGATGCGTCTTGGCCCAAATCTGCAATAATTTTGAGAAATTGCAAGCTCCTCTGAATATTGCAGTTTCCTTGATTTTTGTGTTCATTTCTGCGATCGTGAAATCGCACAATCCTGGGGGGACCAATAAAACCTTTACAGGATCCCCAAAGGGACAAACCAAATACATCCTTAATGTTCCAGATTTAAACCTTTTGCTTTAAGTGTGTAAAAATGTGTTTTTATATCACTGTGTTTCCATCTTACAAATTTGTAGTCCATCAGAAGTGTTATAATGACTTCCAATCCTTTGATAAAAAAAAAAAATCATATTAAATATAATTAGATTGGTCTACACTACAAATTGGTGCCTTTATAAACATCTTTCACAGATAAAAAGAGAGCAGAAAACCTTTAAGATAAGGCTGGTTTCACCAGCGGTATTCAGTTGCTAGGTTACTGTCTGAGGCAGCAGAAGAAGCTCTTCTTTGAGCTCGGAGTCTTTTCATACTGAAGCAGGCCACTCTCAGTAGGAGCAGACCATCACCCTCTCCATCCCAACCCCAATTCAAGGTGTGTAGATGTCCACTTCTGCATCATCTAAATACAGCTCTAAACACAGTACCGTAATCTAAAGCAAAACAGAGCAAAAGTTACCCACAACAGTGGCACTAGCTCATCCTATATAAGACCATGTGATCCTTTATCATTCAGACTGGGAAGAGTTGAGGAGGGTACGCATTAATCACTTCCCAAGGACGGGGTAAAAGGATTCACTTTTTCTCTCCGACTCACCCTTCCATCAAAGCTTTGTTTCACCAAGAATCAATTTTGAAAGTTCTGTTGAATTGTGGCCAAAGCCGGACCGTTGAGCCTCAGCCTTTTCAGCACGCCCCAACCCCCACCTTCTTATTCAACATGCTTGCTAATGCTACATAAAGAGAAGGAAAGATAATAATGTCCAACAACTTCAAGGTTTTTTTTTCTTTTAAATTCATTTGTATAGTTGAAAAACAACAGAGTTCAGACAGAGCATAGTAATAACTGGAAAATAATAGATAATAGATTATAATAATAGATTTGTAATTGATTTGTAATCACAGGTATGGTATTTTTGGGGTGAAACCTCATCAAGTCACAATAACAACACACTTATTCCAGTTTATATCTGCAATCTGCAATATTATGCTGTTCACATAACTGCATTACTACAGCAGCTGTATGAGCACAGAGCTTTAAGGTGAAGACACTTATACATCTTTTTTTGTTCTTCGGAAATGTAAACCATATTCAAATTAGAGACCAACATAATCTTTTAATTTATCTAATTTCCAAATACATCATGTTTGGTGATAAAATCTGTCCAGTTTATAATAATAATAATAATAATAATAATAATAATAATAATAATAATAATAATAATAATAATAATAATAATAATCATCATCATCATCATAATCATCATCATTTTTCTTTACATATCACAGCAGGAATCATCTCTGGATATCTGGATAATAAAATCTGAAAGGATGCCTTGGGTGAATTCAGATAAGATCATGATTTGGGATATCTGTCTATTCTGATATCAGATTAATTCAGATTTCAATATGTTTCAGGGTCGATTTTGCATGTAATAATGTTCATATTGTATCTTTTAATAAAGATCCTACTCCATAAATCCACAAATCGCTGTTTTGATGACAATTACTCATATTTGCACGGTGGTGATAACTGGATTAGCTCTTGATTTTCATCTTTATCCTATTCTTTATCCTAGCAAATAGGCTTCATCCCATTTCTGCACCGAGAAAACATGAATTGTTGTCAAAAGATCAATTAGAGAAGTAAACATGAGCTGTGACCTGTAGGGGCGTTTAATTAAACAGAAAGCTGAGTTAATGGAGGCTAGAGGACACATTTAAATTTACATCCGTCCTTACATGAAAACATTTTCCAGTTTAAAATCATTCTAAAAACATCTCCAGAAGATGAACCATGTAAAAACCTGCCGTGATTCACATTCTGATGGTTGTTATATTTGTGCAAAATATAAGTGGACTGAATGCAAAGGATTTAGAGAAGGAAGTGAAAGGAAAACAGTATCCATTTTTTTAACAAGAGCATGCACGTAAGCACAAATATCAGGTACAAGAGGAACCAAGAGCGCAAAAAAGAGGCATTTTTAGAAGCAAATGTTATAAATATGCACATCCAGAGATGATTTTCATGGCAAGTTTCCTGTGTAGTCTCAAATAAGCTTTATATACTGTATTATACTGTGTGAATTACCAGCCATGAAACTGGAGGGGAAAAAACAAAGCAAGAGTCAGATTTTGTTCACACACTAACAGTAACAGTAGCATCACAGTGGAAGCTCCAGCTCTCTTGGAGAAGTGTATAAATCAAAGGCATCAATGCACCTCTCAAACAAGACACACAATACCTACTTCAATGTAAAACATCCAAAACACAAAAATAAATATGTCTATAGTACGCACAGCATGTATAAAAAATGTATGTAGTTATGTACAGCAGATGTTTTTCACAGGCAGCTTAAAAAGAAAAAAACAACAACATTCTCACTTGAGGAAATGTCAAAATAACTTTCTCAAAATAAATTTCTTCAACAGTTCATTTGCCATGACACTTTTATAACAGCTGAATAAGCAGTCATAATATTTATTACAGTAGTTCTAGGGATGCTTCGAAATGTCACTGAAATTTTTTGGCCGAAAACGTTGAAGCGAAACACCACAACATCCAGTTCTCAGACAAAAAAAAAAAAAAAAAAAAAAAAGAGTACAAATGCTGCAAAGCGTTAAAAGAAACATTATGTTGGTTTTATTTGTAAGATTAAATACAGCATATTAAAACACAACACTACAAATTAGTTTATTCGTTAAAAACACAGCACCAGAACTTTGTACAGTGTTGCCAGACTAGGAAGGATCCAATCCAATCCAACCAAATCTAATCCCCTTAATTTACAATATATTCAAAGCTAATGGAAATTTGTAGTTGTGATTTTCCATCATTACATTTCCAGGCTGATTTATAGTGAATTGGAAACTGCATCCAATCTGGCAACCTGGAACTGAGCAGATTTGCACTGTGTGTGTGCATCACAGTTTCAAGCACTACCTGCATGCGTAATGCATTTTATTTGCTAGTTGCTATGGCTATGCCATGGTGATTGTAGTTCATTAACATACAGGTCTTCAGTTAAGACTTATTTTAATGTATAAATAAGAAGAAAAATAAATTAATATAATTTATGTTATAGTGCGAAAAGCCAATCTTGCAATTTTCGGCCAAGAAGTTTCATTTCGATGCATCAAGAGTAGCATGACGTTACACTGTACAAACAAATGACACAGTGATTTAATTAAGAATTAGTTCTTGCTACCAATCCTGTGGAGAGTCTTTGTATTATGTTAGCCTTTGTGATTTTGACCAGCAGTTACAGCCATCACCTGACCCTTTTATACCACCCATGTGATGCCTGAAGTGGTCCATTACTAACTTGGAACAGAAACAGGAAAAGGAAAACAACAGGCAAAGGTAGATATTAGATCTTTGTTATACATTAACAATGCTTAAATAAACCAAACCAAATAAAAAGAGTTCAAAATAAAAATCAATCTTTTGGCTTGTAGGTCAATGTTAGAAATAAGATGTAATAATTATCTAATATATAACAGAAAATGATTAAACTTCTATTAAAATCATGCACTAAAAACCTAACTAATTTTGCGATCATCTCCCAATCAAGACTCCTAGCACTAAGCACTGCGAAGAAATGTTTGCCTTGTACTGAATATAATTTGGCATACATATTTTTATGCTTATAATTGACTCGGACTTGTCTAGCCCTTGAGAATGTTACTAAACATGAAATCTAATTATGACACATGATCAGAACTCCTGAATCTACCTCAGAGCATACAGATGAAAAGGTATGAAGTGTAAAATTGGCATTAAACCATGTCAGATTATTAATCTCACCCTGTAAACAGAAGATATTATAAATATGTCTTGATCATGTAACGGTTTCTGCCATGTAACAGCTCAATGACACTTAGTGTAAGCTATCTATGAATGTGTAAAACAATAGGGGTGTTTATTATTTTGCTTTATGTTGTTTGTCTGCCACATTTGCCACTTGTTTGCTTAGAGCATAATTACAGTAATTATTTCCAACTGCAAGTCTAACAGCGCAGGCGACTGCATGCTGGAACACCTACCCACGCTGTACTAACCAGAGGCCACTGCTGATTGTTTGAGATGTCATTTACAGCCCTCATCTACAGTACGCATGCATGAGTGGTTCACATGCTGAATACATCAAGCTAAGAAACAAGCTGGCCAGCTTCATGTAAGAGCTGAAGAACCGAATTAGTGCCTAAAACCTAAAGGAACAGTAGACTTGTGCAAGCATGCTAGGATTGCACTGTCCTCTGCAAGCACAGCTAAAAAACAAGCTATTCCTTTGTATTTCAGACACACAAGCATATCTAGGCAGATTTATTGCGTAATTGACCAGAGGAGAGTTCCTCTCTAAAAGGCCTACCAGCCAAACTATTGATTTTTGTAATGTTCTACACACACACACACACACACACACACACAGAACACATACACGGGACGGCCCATTGGGATTGCACATTCATCACCATGCAAGAATGACCATGTTTGCTACTGCTAAATGTTTTTTTTTTTCTTTTTTCAGTGGTTGACCAGTGTTGAAAATATCTGCTGAACTATTTCCAGAAATCCTCCATGAATCCAGTGTGATTTCATCCAGAAGCAATGTCGTTCATTTCTGATCATTCCTTCAATTGATACCCATAAAATTCAGCAAGCTTCATTTTAATTCCAGGTTCAATTCGTTCAGTCATTAATTTCCTAACCCTAGTCACATTTATTCAGTCATCAGTCAAGCAGCTCTAGCAGTACAGTGACATCCTGCTGCGTCGCATGGCCTCACTGATCAGATAGGCTGGACTAACTTCAGGTTCCTCCGTCATTACTACGATGTTCTGCCATTCGCCACACTGGTTGGACTTTTTGATTGTGTCCACCACACACAAAGCATACAAACAGTCCTCAAAAGTGGCAGCCATGGTGAGCGGCCGGCCGTCCCAAGTCCGCCGATCCTCCTGGCCCTGGAAGGCCTGTCGTATAGCCTGGACCATGCAGATGGTGCCAGTGAGGTAGGGCGAAGGGATGTCGCTGAAGGCCTTGTCAGGCAGCGAGGCATTGCCTAAAGGTGTGCTGTCTTTGAGAAGTAGCTCACGGTCTGCCATGCCACTGTTCTTTTGTCCATACAAGTCAGTGCCACTGACTGTGAGGCGTCCAGCCGTTCCGACCACAACCACCTCTTGCCGGAACTCACCTGGCACATTGAAGTTGAGTGTCACGGTGCAGCAGGCTCCACCCTCCAGCACCATCTGAAAAGTGCAAAAGTCGTCACTGGTGATCTGTCTGATGCCCTTGATGTGGTCTGTCTGTTTAATGAAAGTCTTGAGGAAGCCATGCACCTTGATGGCACGCCGGCTGGTTAGGAATGTGAGCAGGTCAATGATGTAGGTGCCCACAGAGTGAAGTCCTCCACCGCCCATCAAGTCGTCACAGCTCCAGTTGTACTTCTTGCCCAAGAGGCTGCCGCCGTGGACCTGTGCCTCGCAGACCAGCAGTTCTCCCACATAGCCCTCCTTTAGCAGCTCCTTCATGCGAACGAAAGCAGGAAGAAAGCGCAATACGTTCCCCATAATGCTCAGCAACTTGGGGTAGTACTGCGCTGCTGACATCATGCGGAAGGCGTCCAGCGGTGTGGCTGTGCGGTCACAGATTACATTCTTTCCAATACCTTAAGAGATTGGAGAGAGTAGAACAGAGATTTAGTCAATGGTTGAGTCATCAGGTTACACGCCAAAGCCAAACAATGATCAAGATCATGAAGCATGCTACCAGCATTACACAAACTTCTGAACTGGCATTAACTAGGAAAAAAGGAAGTGATGAAAGAAACAGCATTCTGATATATTTTTTCTTCTATTGTTCATGTTTGTAGCTACTGACTTCTTTCATTTAAGAAAAAAAAAAGATACCAAGTCCTTGTTTAGTTCCACAAGGCAGATCTCCAGTCACCGTACTTCAAAAGCCCTCTATTTAGGCCTCATCTTTCATTTCATCACATTGAAATCCCCAAAGATAGCATGTGCTGCCAAAAATGAATATGGACACAAGATGTGCTATCGGAAAAGCACACTGCTCAGTTTCAAAACAGAAACATGGCATTTAAATGTTTGTGCATTTAAATAACTCAGCCATCTATGTGCGAGAGACCGAAACGATTAATATCTTTTAAACTCAAGGTCACTTTGCCCACAGCACAATTCACATTCATAATTCTACCCCACTGTTTTAAAGAACGATAAATGGCAGAGTGACCATGCCAGCAGGAAAGTTGGCTTCCTATGGACTTGCCTGTGAGATATGAAGTTAATCCTCAGATAGCAAGTGTGGTTATACTGTAAGGTTGTTTAGCACATTAGTGAGTTCTCTCTGATAACACGTGTGGTTTTTAAAGCTTAGAAGACCTAGGCCAAAACCACACAGCAGAAGAGCTGCACTTGCATCAAAGTGCATCATCTGCTGATTATTCTACGTAAAAAAATGTCGCAGCAGGATAAAACTACTCATCAGTGGGAAAGTGGGCCGCCAGTCCTGCCATTGTATGGGCTGTAAAAGGCCAGACTGATTGGCCCGGTCAGCTAGATAAACAGCAGGGGAGCTGGAGTGGTGCCGCTCTCACAGATCTCCACCACTTCATGTGACCTTTTCTTAAAGGGGCCTGTTCGAGGAACAGCCATTGTGCTTTCTGAAACCTACAGAACAAAAAACTTCCCAGCTAATCTCCCATTAGCTCCCAACAGCGGAACACAGGCTACAAAATTAAACCTCCTGACCCACTTTTACACTCCCAGAGTATATGATGTAATACAGTTTCACATAATGTAACAGCAGAGAAGTCGGGCAGTGATCTCTACGGGTTGTGAAGATAAGCCTCCTGACTTCAAGCACAGTCAGAGTGAATATATTTATAGATGGTCATAAACCATCTAAAATAAACCATCTTAAATATGCATGTAAACGTACTGATTGTTGTTACACACTTACAATCCTAATTGACTCCAGAAATATATCATGATGATGTTCAACTTCTGCTCGCAGATTTCTGTGACTGACATTCTGCTACTGTGGATGGTCCCACATGGATACCATAAAAAATTGCACTTCCCAAAAAACAGTTTATGCCCAAGATGTGCACTTTCCTCAGTAGATACTGTAGATTTATTCCTAAGAACTGCTGCTGTAATCATAAAGACGGTCCCTTATCCCAGAACTCTTATCCACAGTATGCTCATACTCAACATCCTTTCAAAACATGTGACACTGTGTGACATTATAGTATACATTTGTAGAAGAGTAATGAATTATAATCTCACAATTTAGTGTCACATAGAAGAG
This sequence comes from Noturus placidus, assembly GCA_022414735.1. Taxonomy (NCBI): domain Eukaryota; kingdom Metazoa; phylum Chordata; class Actinopteri; order Siluriformes; family Ictaluridae; genus Noturus; species Noturus placidus. The sequence continues at coordinate 37,652 of JAFFST010048763.1, forward strand.
AATGTGTTGCCTTTTGAGTCTGGTTCCGTTCAAGGTTTCCTCCTTTTAACATCTCAGGGAGTTTTACCTCGCCTCTGGTTTGCTCATTAAAGATCTAAATTAGGGCTGCAACTAAAAATTATTTTCATAATCGATTAGTTGGCTGATTATTTTTCGATATGGCTTGGAGCATACTTTCAGCACCATTTGTGTTGTTTATTTAAAATAAAATCCAAAAACTGTTACAAAAATAAATTTCAGACTAAAACTTTTTGTACAAAACAGAAAATAACTCAATACACACACAGAACAGAATATATTACTAATTTAGTTATAATGCTTTTTGTGCATCCATAAAAGCCCATGCATAAATATATATATACAATAGTATTTATGGATAATATTTTTATGGATGCACAAAAATCAGAGAATTAAACTACAGTCTTAAATTAATAATAAAAACTCGCTTTCACTGCACCTTGTGGTATCTGTTACTCGCTGCCTTTAGGAATATTATTTTACTTGTGTTTACTTTTGATCATAATGTTTTAATTACACATTACAGATCTTATGTGCGCTCCCACACTCTACACTGTGTGTGACAGCAACGCAGCCTCGTTACTAACACGTCACTTCCGTTATAATAAACGACAGAATTTACACTGCAAGCGTGCAAATACACCATATAATGACTATAAACTTAAATTAAACTAAACCTCTTAAGCAGCTTGCACCAGTTTCCCCAACCCTGTTATAAACAGAGGAGCATTTTGGATATAAACATGTTTGTCCTCGTGCAGCACTGTTTGATCTCCGCGGTGTTTAATATAAAATGCTCCCTTGCTTTAGAGGACTTTCTTCTTCAGTCATGTGACAATTTCATCAACTAGGAAGTGTCTTATACTTCTGGTTAGTAAAAAAAAAAACCCAATAGTGACATAATTTGAGATGATATTACCTTTCTAAAATCCATACACTAGACACTAGTGCATAGTGTAAGTGTATAGTACTTCATTTGGGACACGCTCCGAAGCGTGACTTAATATAACAATTTATTAGAATTTATTCAAATAAATGTAATCTTACCACACTACTTTATCTCTGTGTATGATTTAAAGCAGGCAGAATTCTAGATCTAATGACCTGTATATAAAATAACTAACAAATATGAACCATTATTTTTATCCTTTCAGTCAAATTTTGCACTGCAAACATCAATGACAGCTTTAACTGTTTAATGCTGGCAAGTGACCATTGTATAAGTGGGATAATCCATGGCTAGGTGTGCATTACACAATTTTAATGCACTCCTATCCATTGATTTTCCCTAACATATACCATTGTATCATTCCTCAATGTTTCATTTATTTATTTACTTCCAGCAACATTTTATCAATATCAACATTGATATTTTAAAGTCGCTAGATAAAAGAAAAAATTTTTTTTCAGTTTTTGCGCAAGAATATGGTTTATAACTTAAGCCCCTTCAACACAAATTTCACATAATTTCCTGTTCCCTATGCAGTATATGCTTACTACATAGGGTATAACATAGTGGCCTTGTAGAACCTACACAGTGAACTATACAGTGCTGTGAAAAAGTAGGTTTTTTTTTACAAAAAAAATTCTGATCAAAAAAGTTAAAATGTCTGGAAAGAATACGAAAACGCGAGGTGGCATTCAAACACGACTGAGGCCGAGTGCGCGCGCCGTGAGCGTGATCCCCCTCAACCTCTGAATCTGTGTTGCCGAGCGGCGACTTTGATCTCGCCGCACTCAAGCTAGAACTGCTGGCTTCATTGAGGAAGGATATCGCTGATATTTTTAATACGGAGCTTCAGGGGATTCTCAAGGAAGCGTTGTCTGCTATCCAGCTTGACCTGCAGGCTGTGAAAACACAGCAGGTTAATGATAAAGATGCTACCAAGGCTGCAATATCAGCGCTGGAAACTACGGTTAGAGAAATGGAGCATGTGCTTACACATGACATGGCACATATGAAATCTACCATCAAGTCTCTCACTGAGACCGTGACTCATTTACAGAATAAATGTGAGGATTTGGAGACGAGGTCGCGGCGCAATAACGTTCGAATAGTGGGAGTTCCAGAAGGTTCTGATACGTGTACAACTGCTGCTGTAGCGGCCTTGTTAAAAGAGGCGTTTGGTCTGGAGAAGGCCCCGGTTTTGGACCGGTCCCGCTGGACCCTTCAGCCGAATCCCAAGCCTGATGAACGTATTGATTCTGTATTGATGTATTTTGTTGTACTCTGAAAAGTGTATGAGAATCAATACAAATTGTTTTCAAAAAAAAAAAAAAAGTTATCTAGCACCCATGTGAAAAACTAACTGCCTCTTAAGCTTTAAAACATGGTTGTGCCACCTTTACCAGCAATAACTGCAACTAAATGCTTCTCATAACTGGAGATCAGTGTTTCACTTCCTTCTAGGACTAGGATTTACTCCTATGCTTTGGATCATTGTCTTGCTGCATGATCCAGTTGCGCTTGAGTTTCAATTTACGGACTGAAGACCGGACATTCTCCTTTAGGATTTTCAGCTAGAGAGTAGAATTCATGTTTCCCTCAATTATTGCAAGTTTCCCAGGTCCTGAAACAGCAAAGAATACATACACCATCACACTTCCACCACCATGCTTGTATGATGATCTTTTTGTGGTGTTCTGTGTTTGGTTTACGCCACATGTAACGGGACTCCTGTCTTCCAAACAGTTCCACTTTCAACTTATCAATCCACAGTACATTCTCCCAAAAGAATGATTTGAGGATCATCAAGGTGTGTTTTGGCAAAATTCAGACGAGCCTTAATGTTCTTCTGGGTTAGCAGTGGTTTTCACCTCATTACTCTTCCATGGATGCCATTTTTACCCAGTGTCTTTCTGATAGTGGTGTCATGAACAGTGACCTTTATTGATGCAAGAGAGGCCTGTAGGTCCTTTGATGTTGTCCTTGGCTCTTTTCTTACTTCCTGGATGAGTAGTTCCTGTGCTCTTGAAGGAATTTTGGAAGGTCGGACACTTTTGGGAAAGTTCACTACTGTGCAGAGTTTTTCCATTTGGAGATAATGGCTCTCACTGTGGTTCTTTGGCATCCCAGAGCCTTTGAAATAGCTTTGTAACCCTTTCCAGACTGATGTATTTCAATCACCTTCTTCTACATCATGGAATGTATTTCAACTTTGGCATCGTGTGTTACTGGTAAGACCTTTTAATCAACTTCATGCTTTTGAAAAAGTTCTATTTAAGGGTTGGTTTGATTGAACAGAGTTTGCAGTAATCAGGCCTGGTTGGGTCTAGTCCAGCTGATCCCCATTATCAATGCAGTTTCATAGATTTGGGGAATTAGTAACTACGGGGGCAAATATATTTTTACACAGGACCCGTTGGTATTGGATAACTTTTTTTTGCTTCAGTAAGTAACATTATCATTTAAAACTGTATTCACTCAGATTGCCTTTGTTTTATGTCAGATTTTGTTTTAATTTATGAAAAAAAGAAAAAGAAAAAAACCCCCACAAAAACAGAAGACATACTTTTTCACAGCACTGCATGTCCTGCATGTCCAATAAAATGCCAAAATATGTGAACATTTTTCATACATATATTAAGAGGAATGTCATATCTTTATTTAGACCATAAAAATATTATTCTACATCAAGTGGCTCAGGTTTCATTTCATCAAAACTTTGAAGAAATGAGTTTCATTTGACTTGACCTGTGACGCAAAGTAGGATATGGGGTCGTCAACATTTACATGTTCCTTATAAACTTTGAATGTGTCAAATATTGAATTTAAAGCGTTCAATTCATTCTCATAGCCCTTCTACAATTTGTGGCATGTTCAATGAGACTGCACCACTGATTGCAGTATTCTTCATATTCATGAACAGACAGGAATCTCGCATTACATTTACTAGTATGTCTGATCTGAATGAAGCTCTCCAGTGCTACTAATAAAGAATAAATCAAATTTGCTGTGAGTGTGCCGGTCCAGCTCAGATGTTTATGCAAGTCCTGGGAGTCTAATGTGTCAGAGGCATTCACACACAGAAAAGGTTTTGCATAAATTCTTGCATAAGGAAAGACAAAGCACAAGGAAACAGCAGCAAGGACAAGGGGAGAGATGGGAGAGAGGGGAGAGAGAAAGAGAGACAGACAGACACAGAGAGAGAGAGAGAGACAGACAGAGAGCGCTCATTATTATGCTAACCATCTCTGGGGACCAAACCAGCACTAATAGGCAAAAAATACACAGACACACACCCCACCCCCCTTTGAATCCACTACCATTAATACTAGCTTTCTCTGACTCACACATTCACACTACACTGAGATGGACTAGGTTAATCTCTGCCGTATACATGAAGCCTAATATCTCTCTCGCTCTCTCTCTCTCTCTCTCTCTCACACACACACACACACACACACACACACACACAGTGCTGAAAGCCTTCCACTGACAAACAGAGGCTGATGACACTTTTGACCTGGAGTCCTCTCACGAGCTCTCAGCCAATCAGATGTGAGCCATCCAATGAATAGAGGTCTATACCTGATCAAACTACCATGGGATATGTCAGCTGGCAGACATACGACAATAAACACACATTCTGAAATGGTAGTTGTTAGATATACATTATCAAAATGACATTCATTAATACATCAGATTCATTTATTGTTATCACAAAATAATAACAGTCATTTATATACGTAATAGGAATGACATTGTGGAGGATTCATAAAGGTGTGTCAGGGAAATCACAAGACTTTCAAGTATTTTTCACTAATGTGTTGTTTACAGGAGACAATTGTTCATTTTAGCACTTTTAATTCAGGCATGACAAATGTTCTTCCTATCATCAACAAGCCTGAGGTTAGATGCTTGTTTTTATTGAGGCTGGATTAAAATCGTCCATCATCCAGGTAAACGAATGTGATGAGTGTCTGATGTGAGTGTTTAGATTTACATTTACATTGACAGCATCTCCACCACACACAGATCCTGATGCTAGCTCAATAGGTCTAAAGGTCTCAAAATACAGCAGGAAAACATACAGTTCAGGGAATGAGTGCTTATTTAAATGTTAGATCTGTGTGAAAATGAAAGCTGTCGCACAAAGGATCGTGTTTTTGACCAGTTCGTTTATTTAATATTACTCCATTTAACAGTCCGTCCAAGATCTCGCGATAACAGAAATGAACGCAAAATCAAGCAAATTTGCAATTTTTCAAAATTACCGCAGATTTTCTGCAGATTTGGGCCTAGACGCGTCACGTGACGTCACCACAACGCACATTCAGTCAAAGCTCTATTCAATTCACGTGCGTCGAACAGCTAAAAGGTCTCATTTACCATCAAGTGAGAAAGACTGTGCAAAACAATTTTGTGCAATTACAATTTCACCAATTCGAGTAGTTTTCCCCACAAAAAAAGGACGAAAAATCAGCAAGTTGCAATGCAAATTTTTTAAAAAGCTTTAAAAAGCAAAATCACGGATTATTGTCTGCAACACTCACAAAATGCTACACAAGTGCTACACAAGATGCAAACTGTGATCTGAGCTATCAGATCCTTTTTGGGTTTGTGAATTAAATGGAACACTGGCTTGTGGGATTTACAGCCTGGTTGCTGAACGAGGTTTCAAATCACTATTTGGCCTGAAGCAACCCGAGGTCTAAGGGCACGCCTGCAGATAAGCAGGAGCACGACGGTCTCTCAATGGGTCAGTGACCTCGAAGAGACTCTGTCCTCAACCCTAATGGAGTGGAAAATGTCTCTGGGATTAGTGCTCAGCCCTCCTCATCAATTATAGAAACTCTGCCTGCACACACTAGAGCAGGATGCGCACACGGCTCACACGGCTCTCTTAAGCAATACGCTGCCATTTTAAAGGCCACTCTGTATGTGACAAATTGATTGGAATTCTCAACCTACACTAATCGTGATTATTTTCTATGTATTAGACATACCGTACAAATGATGAACTATTATGACACGTAGGTCTCTATTCTCATACTGTTTCATTAATCACAACCATCTGAGGTCAAAATGTGTTAACATCGCCCATGTGTGTGTCTTAGCAAACTGTCTCCTAGACGTTCTTGTAATCTTTTGTTCACATGAGCATGCACAAACCTTAATACAGAGGATAACTAGACCTTCAACCGGTGCATCACCTTGACAACAGACAACCTGCCACAACAAATCACATAATAATATCAATGCAATGGACAGCTGTGGCCTTAGATATTAAAGAGAAGTGAGTCACAATGCATGAGGCTTACACTTCACGTCAGCTTAATGCAAGAGTAAGGGGAATTCTCACAGTGATTCTCGCAGTGGTCAACCTGGGGTCAGGTGCTGCTCTCAAATCATTAAATCTGCCTCCAGGCATAAATCAGCCAGCAGGGATCACAGCTGTGTAACCTGACTATATAACAGTAATGCTCAAATGAAACACATAAGACACAAGGGTGCCTCGCTTTAACCAGACCACACTAGAGGTCTGCACACAATTGGTCAGAAATCCTTCATGATCACACCCACTCCTGCAGTTACTTTTGTTATGAATGAACTTATTTGCATCTGTTCTCTAAAGTATAAAACCTCTTCCAGGGATAATGCTGTTAGTAAAGATGATGAGATATATAAATGAATCAATGAAGCCTAATTTACACCAGATGTTGCAAATGCATCATGTAATTCTGTGTGAGCATGTCCAATACACTCCCATGTTAAACAAGGTGGCCTTACGTATGTCTGTTCCCGCCAGAATGATTAACTGAATATCAATAGCGGGTGCTCTTGTGAAGCTTTTGTTGAGTCCTGAAGGATAACAGTCCTGATGGGGCCATGGCCGCAAGATTCTACAGCCAGGTTGAGAAAAATCTTTTGTTTGTATCATGGCTTGCTCATGCATTTACATTGACATTTATTCATTTACAGTAGTAGACGCTTTTATCCAAAGCGAATTACAATACAAGCAAAGCGATATATCAAGCGGAGAACAATACAAGTAGTGCTATCATACAAGATTTTTTTCATTGCATTCTAGAAAAGCAAAGTACATAGAGTAGAGGTGTAATAGCCAGAACCTAACCCTAAGTTTATTTTTTAGGGGTTAGTCATGTGCTCATTAAAGAGTTGGGTCTTTAGCTGTTTTTTGAAAATAGTGACACATTCTGCAGTCCGGATTGAGGTTGGATGTTCATTCCACCACTGAGGAACAGTTAGTGTGAAGGTTCTGTAAAGGAACATTGAGCCACGCTGAGTAGGTGCTTATAAGCGTCGGCCGTTAACCGATCGCAGATTGCATGAGGGAACGTAAACCTTCAGGAGAGTGTTGAGGTAGGGGACGCTGATACAGTCAAGGTCTTGTATGTGAGCATCAACGCCTTGAATTTGATACGGGCGGCTACAGGAAGCCAGTGGAGGGAGATGAAGAGAGGTATGACATGTCATAATGATGCTATTATTTCCAGTGTAAATCAGACATCGCTGTAACACATCTAATACAATATGTTACCACCAGTAACACAAAATATCACATTCATAAGAATCAATCCTCTAAAAATCAAATCCACATCCAAATCAACTACCGATTAAAAGAACCATCATAACTCCACACCCAAATCCAGTACAGGTATTATCTCACTCCCACTCACCTATATACTGTATGCCCGTATTCCAGCCTGTGCACCTAAAACCTTTTGAGGGTTTTATATTTCCTGTGTGCACTTCTGATTGCTCTTTTCCTGGTTTGAATTTTTCATCTGGGCTTCGTTTTGTTTTCTGATTCTGAGCCCTGTCTGATTTCTGACTATGAATTTGTTTCCCGTTTGGATTCGCAACAAAAGGCTCGTTCTGACATCTAACTGCCTCCGCTTGGTGACACTATTATTAAAAGAACCTGCTATCTTTTTGAAAACTGTAGCACATCTGGAGGAATTAGCACAGTTGCCACAGACAAGAATTTTGATGCATACAATTTTTCCTTTACTGAAAGAAGAATGAAAAAAAAAAACCCCATAACTAGAAACTCAGTTACATTAGCAGTCTAAGAGCAGTTGCAAAAATGATGAACTAAGCTAAATTAAACTACAATGATATGGAATGTTCCTTTTTCTCATATAGTTAATTACACTTTCTTCCAGGGTTTTTATCGGTTTCCTGGTTTCATGGGTGATCATGCAGAATCAGAGGCACTTTCATGTCAGCTACATGGGTATAAAATAACCACAAATGATCCCTTCTGAAAAAGTTGGAAAGATGATATATACATATTTCATTTTAGTTTAATTCCCAAATATCCTTTATGGAAACATTCACTGTGCATTTCTCGTCAACATTTATTGAACATTATCATTACAAGCGAGTCCTGTAGAAACAATTTCATTCTTTCATCACTATCACTGTTGAAATGATCGCCCGTTGTAATTACCCATATGTTACAGATGAGGTTGACAAACATGACAGCGTTCTGATAATTGTTCAGTAAGTATTCGTGCACTGAACAGTTAACCACCCTGAAATGATATCTGATAACTGAGACCTAATCGCCTCTCCTTATCTGACCATTTTGGACAGGAATCCATTATGAAAGGTAATTCCAGTTAAAAGATGTGCTTTGCAAGTCAGCCTGGTAATTGCTCTACTGAGAGCGGGGGAAAGCATGTGCTCGATGCAGCTTGTAGGGTGGAGGATAATTGAGCGAGCTTCTAGAGGGAAAGGACACAAAGAGGGTAATTACACATTCATCCTGCCTAACAACAACTCAGAGAGAGCCAGAGAAAGACACACACACACACACACACACACAAACACACACACATAGCTAGTAGAGGTGAGATCAGGAAGTGCTATATGTAGAAAGAAGACATGTTACCCCGGCATTGGATGAAATCGTTACTCCCTCATACTTAACTTGTTTACCTAGCTGTCACTACAGGGCTGTACTCGCTCATATAATTATTTTTATTCAAAATGGAAATCACAATTATGTATCCCAGCTGGAGGACAACATACAGTTGAGGTCATAAGTTTACATACGTCTCGCAGAATCTGCAAAATGTAAATCATTAAATAATAATAATAATAATAATAATAATAATAATAATAATAATAATAATAATAATAATAATAATAATAATAATAAGAGGGATCATAAAAAATGCATTTTGTTGTTTATTTAGTTCTGCCTTGAATAAGCTATTTCACATAACAGATGTTTCCATGTAGTCCACAAGACACAATAATAACTGAGTTTACACAGATGAACCAGTTTAAAAGTTTACATACGCTTGATTATTAATGCTGTGTGTCGTTACCTGGATGATCAATGACTATGTTTATGTTTTGTGATAGTTGTTCACTGTTTGTCCTGAGAAGTTAAACTACCCACTGTTCTTCAGAAAAATCGTCCAAGTCCTGCACATTCTTTGCTTTTCAGCATTCTCTGCATATTTGACCCCTTTCCAACAGTGTCTATATGATGTTGAGATCAATTTTTTGTCTGAATATGTTGAGATCAACATATTTAAAACCCCTGGTATGACATTAACACTCAGTTCATTTGTTAGAATGACATAAAGCCTTCAGTATACTCTGCATGTTATTGATTCAAGAGTCTCAGAGTCACTGAGGAAAGGTGTTACCCAGGAAACAATGATACAGAGGCACAGACAAACACACACAGACACACACACAAACACACATGAGAATGGACCGATGATGCACGTGTGTCTGCCTGTAAACACAGCACTACTGTAGTTCCACCTCTTTACAATCACACACACACACACACACACACACACACACACACACACATACTTACATACACACACACACACACATATATATATAAACAGGAGCAAGTAAAACAGGTCCTGCTTACACTTTACACACAATGGGGCACATACTCATAAAATATACCCATAGCCAGTACCATGCCCCTGCTCTGTGTGTCAAGGAAGAGAGTGTATGGCGGTCATTATAGTAAAGGTGTATGTGCTTGTGTGTGTGTGTGTGTGTTTTACACTTTACACACAATGGGGCCCATACTCATAAAATATACCCATAGCCAGTACCATGCCCCTGCTCTGTGTGTCAAGGAAGAGAGTGTATGGCGGTCATTATAGTAAAGGTGTATGTGCTTGTGTGTGTGTGTGTGTGTGTGTGTGTGTGTGTGTGTGTGTGTGTGAGACATAGGATGCAGCTGCGATTCAGTGACAAAGAGCCAGGCGCACTCCAGCTGAGCACTGTTGATGAGAGCTCTGTGCTCTGCCACATTAATCACACACAAGGCTTACTCTGCTACTCCCAATATTCGAATAAAGCTGTGTGTTCACATGAGCCATTACATATCAGGAGACAGCAGCCACAATACACGAACCGCTGGGGTCATTCTGTCCATTAACACCTCTATTATACAATCAACACAGCAATAAACATGCAATATAAACATGGATGCACAAAAAACATGAACTGAGAAAGGACACTATACAATATACTGTTTATGTAATGAATATAAGATGAAAGGATGTGCTGTTATAGGAAAATAATTAATGACGGGATGATGGGATGCGGTCTAACTCAAAGCGGAATTACTGTTACCACGAAAGTGAATTATTCTCCTATAACAGGATGGCCCAAAGAGGTTTATTCCTTTTATGCCACAGCAATTTGCCAACACAATTTTTTTTTTCATTAAAGAATAATACTTCCTGCTTTATATCCACTTACAGTCATGTTTAATATTGTGAAACATCCATGAAGCAAGTTCATTACCATTATTACATTATTGCAGCTTGTCATGACAATCGGAAACGAACGTGTAAAACTCCCTAACCTGAAGACTTCCATACGTCAAAAAACTTTAGCCATCTTATAAAGCATTGCTACTGGAGACTCGTTCCATAAATGTTAAATCAATTTCTGCTTATTGAAACCTTCATCGTCTCGACAAGTACACACCTTTTAATTTGTTTATGTGATGTGTCCACCATACAAGTCCCTGAATGAGATGTTGCTATAAAAATGATACATATCAAAATTCACCCATCAGAAGTCAACAGTGCTGTGGTGTAATAATCATTATCACAAAACTAGCCACACAATATCCACACAAACTCCTGGGCTGGGCGATATATCAATTATAATATCAAAAGTGATAAATGATTTTGCGTTGCAGTTTTTGGAGATATCACTGCCATGATTATGTATTTTTTTTTACTATTTATATAAATAAAATGTAAATGATACTGAATGGATGCTGCTGATTTGACAAAAAAAATTTATTTGTAGGCATTAACTGAGTTTAACGTTATTTTGCTCATATTACTACTGTTTTGCAGACGGTTTGTTAGCTAAATAATATATATTATGTTATGCATCGTGTATCATCGAAATGTCCTCAAGTATCATATTGTGATATTTGTGTCTTATCACCCAGCTCTAGCTGTAACATGTCCTCATTAACATAGCGTTCTCATCAACATTAAAAATCCATATCCAATATTTGTGTAAAGACGGCAAAAAGGCAGTCTTTATTACTAATAATATTGATAAACTAAATGTGTTTTAAATTCTCTCTGAATCAGTTCTGCACCAATGCACACAGTTTCATAATCAGAAGTTTACATGGGCTTATGCGTATGTGTTGATTGTAAAATGTCAACAGTATCAAACATTTCTGATAGAAAATATACACTGGGACATTTAAGAGTAGGAATGAATGAAAAATATATAATAATAATAATAATAATAATAATAATAATAATAATAATAATTAAAAAAAATAATAATAATAATAATCCATCCATCTTCTATACCGCTAATCCTTTCTTCAGGGTCACGGGGAACCTGTAGCCTATCCCATGGAGCATCAGGCACAAGGCGGGGTACACCCTGGACAGTGTGCCAATCATGTGACTCCCCATACCGAAGTGTTCTTGGGTAAGCCACTGAACCCCAAGTTGCTCCCGATGGAAAGTTAGCACCTTGCATGGCAGATCTGCTACCATTGGTGTGTGAGTGAGTGTGTGAAAGGGTGAATGAGACACAGTGTAAAGCGCTTTGGATAAAAGCGCTATATAAGTGCACCATTTACCATTTTACCATTTACCATCACAGGGCACAATCACATACACATTCACACACCCATTCATACACTACAGACACTTTGCACATGCCAATCAGCCTACCATGCATGTCTTCGGACTGGGGGAGGAAACCGGAGTAAACGGAGGAAACCCCCGCAGCACGGTGAGAACATGCAAACTCCATACACACAGGGCCACGGTGGGATTCGAAGCGACCCTGAAGGTGTGAGGCGAACGTGCTAACCACTAAGCTACTGTGCGCCCATAATAATAATAATAATAATAATAATAATAATAATAATAATAATAATAATAAAGGATATATATCCCAATATTTTGTTTTGTTGAGGTTTTGTAAATGAACTGCCAACAAAATATTAGAGCAACATTATAAAAAACTTAAAGCACAAAATCTTATTCAATATCCAACAAATTAAACAAGGATCTAGACACCTGGGGACTAAGAATACATGCAAAACTATCTTCACATACAATATCATTATCGCATTGTAATATTACACAGTCTCTGGTCTTAGTGCCTTTCATTATGCAAAATATTATGTTTTTAAAGACAGCAAATGTCATGCTAGAAAAAAAAACCCCACTGTAGGTGATAGAAGTCAAGATTAAAGATCCATTAAATGCAGAAATAATCAATTTATGATTGCATAAACGCAGCTAGAATCGAAACTGAATCAAACTCTGAGGTCCCTAGAAGAAATAAAGGTCTGCCCTAAAGGTCCTCATTATAAAAGGTTACATACATGGGTGGCATATACAGTATGTCACAAAAGTGAGTGCACCCCTCACATTTTTGTAAATATTTGATGATATCTTTTCATGTGACAGCACTGAAGATATGACACTTTGCTACAATGTAAAGTAGTGAGTGTATAGCTTGTGTAACAGTGTAAATTTACTGTCCCCTCAAAATAACTCAACACACAGACATTAATGTCTAAACCGCTGGCAACAAAAGTGAGTACACCTCTAAGTGAAAATGTCCAAATTGGGCCCAAAGTGTCAATATTTTGTGTGGCAACATTATTTTCCAGCACTGTCTTAACCCTCTTGGGCCCAATTTGGACATTTTCACTTAGGGGTGTACTCAGTTATTTTGAGGAGACGTGCCATTTCTTCAGTGTTGTCACATGAAAAGATATAGTCAAATATTTACAAAAATGTGAGGGGTGTACTCACTTTTGTGAAATACTATATATATATATATATATATATATATATATATATATATATATATATATATATATATGATTATTTAGATGCACAAGCACAGTAGGTAGGCAAAACCTGGATAAGCATGATACAGACATGGAAATAAATGAGTGAGAGAGAGAGAGAGAGAGAGAGAGAGAGAGAGAGAGAGAGAGAGAGA
>JAFFST010048763.1:81886-102275 GCA_022414735.1 Noturus placidus
ATATATATATATATATACTTATACATATACATACATACACACACACACACACATATGTGTGTATGTGTGTGTGTGTGTGTGTGTGTGTGTGTGTGTGTGTTTACAAAATATAGCTAGCAATAGAAACAAAGAACAAATGAGCCAAAGACACTAGATACATTTCAGCATTTTAATTTCAATTACTCAGAGGCACAAATGTAATTTAAAGGGCTACTTTCCACTACTGGGCATCCATATGTGCTACAATCAGTGTCTTTCTTGTATTATTTGTCCAAGGCTAGTACAGGTTTTGGTCGAGCATGTCCATCCCAGCGACTGAGACATAGGTTCTTCTTTAAAACAAAATGATGGGGGACTTTGGATTTCATGATCTGAGATGTTTCTATTTAGATTGTTTTTTCACTCTGCGACATATTCCACTGCACAGAGATATTACACATACACACTGTACTTTCTCTCTCACACACACATGGCTTCTCTCTCACCTACTTGTCTCTTGTTTAGTGCCTTATCACCATCATCATAATCAATTCTTTTTAGCTCAATTCCATGTGCTCTACCTAACCTTGATCAACATTTTAAAAGTTAAACTCTCTCCCACACCAAATAGTTGGTGAAGATGTGAAATTTTGATAAACAACATTTTTAACAGTGCTGGATCCCATTTATTGCCTGGGTCCCAATGAAAAGCATTGTATGTCATGTTAAAATGGGTTTAGAGGAAAGAAAAAAAGAAAAAAAAAACAACACAACCACACCTAAAAACCTCACACTTATCGCCCTTCCCATATTTCACTAAAATGTATCATAACACTTAGAGTAACATAACTGAAGTGCAGAGACTATGACCACAGACAACACAAAAAGACTAAGTAAAGTAGTACATGAGCAGAAACGTGGACGTTATACTCCACAGAAAGACAGTCTCACTTCATTAAAGTCCATTTGTAGAGATTCCCTTTCTATAGCCTGTTCTATCACAATGCACTGTAGAAAAATAAAATGTTCAGGTTACAAAATACTGCACAACGTACGAAAAAAAGAAAAGAAAAAAGAAACTGTTCAAATATATACAGTGATGCGTCCCTTTTTCACCACACAGCTTGAACGGCATTGTATACGAACAAGAACCTACAATAAGCCAAAAACCTGCAGAGGAGATATTAGGGAATCCAGACTTGTTCTCTCACTCAAGTTTCAGACAAGAAAACAATTCAAGCCACATAAGCTGCGATCACAAACACATTTTAAAAAGCTTTATGGTACACATATAAGTTTCCTCCATCTACTGTGTGTCTGTAAATACAGATAACCACACACACACATACACATACACACCAAAAAACGCCTTACAATATACCTTACAATATGTTTTTTGGCACAAATCATACTTTGATACAAAGGACAATTACATTAACTTAAACACATAAAATGAATCAATCTCAAACATTAATTCCTTTTGCAGTACAAGCGTGTCAGGCTTCCTAAACACAAACAGGATCTCTGGCCCTATGAATCTGGTGCTGAAAATCAAAACAAAAACAAACCATATGCTCGCTCCAACTCTATATTAGTATATACATGACCTTCCTATTATGATTTGTAGCCTTTATTTTAAATACCTATACCTTTATGGTGTGTACGATTGTCACCACTGAAAACATTAAAGTGGCTCAGCATTTAAAAACTTGAGCAGCTGTTCATTTTGTTAACATTTTTTTTAAACTAACACACAGATTGAACAGTCAAGGCATTTACTACTGTAAATGATGGGAATACGGCTTTGGTTGTAACTTTGTTTAAAACCTTGTTATCGACTGGATGACTTTTATTTGAAATATTTTTAAGTTCTGACGAGTAACATGTACTCTGTACGGGAGTCTTGTTAAACCGCAAGATCTAACTTGGTCTACAAGTTCAAGTCGACTAAAATCAAGATTGTCCAAGTTCTTCCTTGTGCAAGTAGTATGGCTATGAACCTGCTGCATTAATGGGACTTAATTACCCCCTTAGTAATACAAATCGACAAAATAAACTCTTAAGCAGCTAGAGAACGATACGCTAGCGATGTAATGAAGGAACCACAATTATTGCATGTAAACACGTAAATAATGTTCGCTAAAATAACATGTACACATTTAAAACACAAATAAATACTCGTTAGATAAAAATGAACAACAACTTTGGATACAGATCATGAAGATTTTCCTGGTGAAGAAAATCAAACAATATTTAAAAAAAAAAGCAATATAAAACAACAATATATATACACTGAACTACGACGATTTGACTATACACACTAAGAAAATTAAAAGTTTCAAAAGGTTCTTCAGAATGATGCCAGAGGAAGAAAATGGATGGATTTTTAACCATTTTTGTTGACAGAGAAAAAAAATACCACCATAAATTATATTAAAGCATCTTCATAGTTGAAAATTATCATTATTATTATTATTATTATTATTATTATTATTATTATTATTATTATTATTATTATTTTATTCAGTGTCAACAGCAACAAAAACTGGTTAAAAGAATTATGGGCTCAAATGTAGCAATTCTCTGCAATGGATTGGCACCCTTGTCCAGGGTGTACCCCACCTTGTGGGATAGGCTCTGGGATTGGCTCCAGGTTTCCCTGTGACCCTGAAGGAAGGATAAGCGGTATAGAAGATGGATGGATGGATGATTCTTCAATGACATTACTCTAAAGAGCCTCTTCTTTTGTTTTTAAGAGTGTACACTGATTCTAAAGACAAAAAATAACTGTTTTGTAATCTAAAACCTTATGAACATTGGTGCAAAGGCCGGTGGAACAGCAAGCCTGGCCTCATCATAACTACATTTAGTGCTTCTGTGGTGAGCAGTGTCAGCATGATGACGTGTTTTATCACGGCCCTCGTCACAAACAGCACATTGAGAGTAACAGTAACTAATCCTACCTGTCCCACTGAAAACTCTGTAATACCTACTTAGCAATTTGATTATGCTTATGACTGTTTTAACAAACTCAAGTGAACCTTGGATAGAGGAATTTCTTCAGAAAATGATAACAATCAGAACATACAGTATTTACTGATATTACATATCCTTCACTGTACACAGACATGGATGGTAGAGGGCAAAGGATGAATCACAAAATGAACATAGAAAGTCAACGAGTGCCATTAGCTTTGGTGTGCTTGTCTGTCCTTGTTTGGCCTTTTGTGGTTATATGTCTTGCCTGGTTATGTTTTCCTGCCAAATGGGACCCTCTGCCTTTTTCTTCAACCAAGGCCAAAATTGCACAGTCTCTCCAGAAACACCAGTCCTCGATAATGACACGATCCAAATCCCAGCTTCATGATCAGTGCTATTCAAATACAGCTGGTACAGCAAGGGAGTTATGAGTAGATGGTGATAACCTCTCGCCCACCACCACGAACCAACAGGACCCGGTTGAGCCCTTCTAACAAAACCTCAAGGAACTCCATGTCTGACACACACTGGTTAAGAAACAAAATCATTCATGTTTTTTTGTCGGTGAAAGAGAAGAAGCATTTTATTTGTCACAAATTCTTTTTTGTTCCTAAATGATACAGTGCCCCTGGAGGACATACTGTAGATTAAGGGCCTTGCTCAAGGGTACAACTCAATGGCGAATTTTTTTTGTTATTTGTTATGTCGCATAAAAACACTGGATGTTAACACCAGATGTGAATAAAATCTTGAAAAAAACTGATGCGCTCAATGGAGGCAGATAATTTTTTTTATTCTATACATAAACTACGATGGGAACACATTTGACATTTGTTAAATATCTTTAATGCAAATCAACAACAAAAAAAAAACCACGAAACTTTGCCTCAACAATTCATGTGACTGGCTGATGTGACCTGGGTATTCAGTACATGTGGCCATTTACAGCGCAATGACTCTGCGTATTTCTGTCACAACTGGGGCGTGGTGAGTCGCATAGCTGGACTAACCAGCTTACCAATCTCATTGCACAGCATCTCAAATATTGTTTTTGTCATTCTGAAATGCATGAGCCAAAGTCCGTCATCGAAATGATTTGGCATAATTACCTCCCAGAACTGTCTCTCAAGTTTCCCGTCCCAAATATGTTTGTGATTCATCTGTGCACTCTAAAGCGCAAATAATTTATTATATTGGAAAAAAAGAGCCACAGTGGCTTCCCTGATCGCAACTACTTCCATTTGTATTGATACTTTGTATCAGTTTCTTGAGAAGTGATGATTATGTTCTCTCGAACACATGGATTTTTCACAGAAGTTCAATTTGCAACTTGGATGGAAACATAGCTAAAGGCAGCTTGGAGGTGCTGGGACTTGAACCCTCAACCTTCAGATCAGTAACCCAGAGACACTACTGTCCTACATGGCCTTGGAAGGTTCAGGCATGGTGCTGCTCCTCGAGTAAACTGCAAGAGAATAGAAACCGAGGCATACCAGAACCCTTCTTTTAGTAAGTCGCTTGTAAATGTAAAATGATATTTTTGTAAAGCTGCTTTGAGACAATGTACCATTGTAAAAAGCGCTATACAAATTGATAAATTATTATTATTATTATTATTATTATTATTATTATAATTATTATTTTAAATGTTGAACCTGGCTTTTCTTTAGTGTATTTGTGTGGCGGTCTTTGAAAACCGAGAAATTGTGTTTTGGCTTAGAACACGCTTTGACACCTCAGCGTTAAGAAACCAGAAATATATTTCACAGTAAATAAAACAAACAAATAAATAAATAAAGCTGTCTCTACATGATTCAATTTTCAGCCCATTTTTACAGTCACAGAGAAAAATTGTAAAATAATTCAAAATTTGTAAATAATGTGAGGTGCCTGGCAGTGCCAGAAATTTAAAAATGAAAACCTGACAATGTGATCTCTGCAACAACGCTCCTCCAAAATGATGTGAAACTCAATGAACAGCAACAAGTACATGGTAGTGTCTTAGACACTTATAAATTTAGACAAGGATACAGTTTTCATCTCCTCCACGGTTCCTGGGTGGCCCAGGCATGTTGAGGAGGACCAGCTGAGCGTCCTGCGACTTATTCAGCACCACTTCATTCAGCTTCACGGCTGTGTGCATGCGCCTCACATTCGACTGGTTGCTGTTTTCCAAAAGCATTTAGAGAAAGAATAAATATTCTTTGAGGGATTTCAGGCATCCGTCTGTTGATGAGTGATAAACCATAGGTACCAAATACAGGGACAAAAAGAATAGCATAGACACAAGTTTGAATTTATAGACACGGTATGTAGTGCTATAATTAATTGGTACAATCTTTGAACCAATTAAGTGATAAAAATGTAATGAAATGTCCCTGTGTTGAGTACTGTGGTTTAAATCTCCCATTCAATTGCAACAACCAATATATCTTTTTTCTACAGTTAAAAATATACATACTACAATTATAGTTCCAAGATTATGAGAATGAATTGTTTTATTAAAAAAAAGAAAAGAAAAAAGAAAAATCACATTAAAGTCACCTGAAACCTTATTATATAAATCCTTGTTATTGAATTCATTTCATTGAGTAAACTGGTCCAAGTGTTTCAAAAAATGTTCATCGCAGCAGTTTTGCGATATTCTTCGATGAAATAGGGAAGATCTGAAATCTAATTGGACAATCTGAGTTTACTGGATAGTCAAGCATTAAATTATTAATCAAATATTAATTATCAATTATGTGCCAGTATGCAAATATAGGCCAATCAGCACCAGTGTAAGTGCATATAGGACTGGGGCGGTTTTATTTAGCATATTCATAGAATCTACAGGGTGTCCAAAAAGTCAGGGACCAATTAATGCGCAAATGTCGATCTGAACATGTACGAAACCCACGAAAATATGATTCAGCATCTGAGAAAATGAGTAGAGTGTACGAGTGAACATGTAGTGTGTATGGTGTAAATAATAAATACAAAACAAAGTACATGGAATACATCCTGACTTGTCAGACACTCTGTAGATTTCTTAATGAAGATAAAATCTTATTATCTAATGCCTTTTATTGTGGAAATGCAATTTATTATTGAATAGAGGGGGGAAAAAAACAACCTATCGCCTTCAAAATAGATTTTGGGTGACTTTAAATTGCTATTATATTACTATAAATGTATATAATATTACATTACTATTCTATTACAGAGCATGAGTTTGGGTAAAAATAATCAAATGCATACATTTTAACATGTGCGTTATGGGACATTTGCTGTTTTAGTTAATAACATAAAAATAAAAATAATAAAAAAAGCATTGTTCTTCTACAGGGTCATAGCAAATAGCTAAATAAATGCACATTAGTGGAGGTTAAAGCGCGTGGCACTAATAGCTGGTGAACAAAGCAGGATACGCACATGCCCTTAGTGCAGATTACAATCAAAACACATGCTATCCATCACAACCTGATGTCATTTCAACCATCCACACTCAAAGATCTGTTTATTGTCCAGTCTTGGTGCAAAGTAAGGTCTGAACTAACTTGGGATGTTCGTGTTTATGAGTTGGCAAGTCGTAATGATGATGCCAGGTGTGCTCAAGTCAAGATGGCGGGGTACCTTCACTTACTTAAGTACAAAAAATACAGCAAGGATTTTTTTAAACTCTTCATCTAGTGAATGAAGAACAAAGAATGTGCATCGGGTGTGTGTTTTTATGTTTTTAATCAAATTATGAAGCCACTGTCAACTTTATCGTTAGAGATTATATCTAATTTAACAACGCTTATCTTATACACGTATACACATTATAACTGAAAGCAGCTTCTGAGATGAGTAAACATTCAATATCAAGAAATTTACGGTCCACTACAGACGTTGCATCCAAAAACATAATCCCCCCCACCCCTCCCCCCCCTCGAATTCGGAACTCAAAGATAGTCATTAGTCTTAGGCTTTGTGGTGGCGTTCGTGTGCATTCGACTCGTAAATATGATCTTTCTGACATTACTTGAACACAGCATAAGTTTTCAGATATTCTCAAACTGACACCAGGTGCTGTGGTCTGAAAAGCACGTATTGTTTTGACTAAAAGGAAAATACTATTCTGTCATGCAAGGTAAATGACTTTAAGCGACATTGTAAGAAGCATGCATCTGCACTTCTCTCTCTCTCTCTCTCTCTCTCTCTCTCTTTCTCTCTCTCACACACACACACACACACACAAGCACACACAAACACACACACAAGAAGACAGGACAACTACAACACGGACACATGGGCTACTTTAAAAAGAAAGAGGACTTACAGACTCTCCCATTCTCTGGAAAGAGGAAAATGGGACAAAACAATAGAGACAAACTTAGACGGCACTGCAAATCCTTCACGAGGACATGCCAACCATCTCAGCAAATCCACAGGTAAAAATGATCAATACTGTCATCTACAATTGTCTAATCACACATACTGTGAAACTTTAGCAAAACTAATTACTGTTTTAACGCAGTATTCTTAATCCCAGGACCAAGGACACATATTCTAATTTAACATGCTATGAGACAGATTTGTTTTCAAGTAAAACATAACTTCAACATAAATGTGTTGAGTTAGCATTCCTTGGAACTGGGATTAGGAAACTCTGCTTTAAGCATGGTGCATCTTTTTTGTTGAAAAATTATTTGTAGTACATTTACAAGAGGCTAGGGCTTCATAGTGAGGAAACTGGTGAAATATAAACCCGAGTAAAGCATAAAAATAAAGATACTTTGCATAACTACACACATAGGGCCATATTCAGAGTTGGCGACGCAAGTCTAATATTTACGGCAATATTTACACTGGGGAAAATGACTCATATTCAGGCTCAGGTTACTTATGTCAATGTTCTGGGCTCCTCATTCAGATTATGCAAATCACCTAAGTGTAGTTCACATATCTAGGGTTGCCAGATTTTTCTCAAGTAGAAGTGTGTGACATGGAGTTTTTAATAACGTCTAAATCACCACCTTTGAAAACTAGCAGTTCCCATTAATCATGTAAAAATATGGGCAACAAAGACTAAGGAAGAAATTGCAACAGACAATTTAATTTAAAACATTTATATAGTAATTATATTTAAAAATATGGCTTACACCCTCGTTATACAACAGCTTATAAAAGCTCATGATCTAGCGCTTCCTATTATTTTGCTTTTTAATTAAAAAAAAATATATATAATATATATCAGATAAGTAATATAATTTAATATAACATAATGTAGCTATGAGATACCAAATCTAGCTCATGAAATTGTACTGTGTGTGTAGAATATAGACTAATAATGTATGTAGGATATTAATTCATGCTTTTATTTTAATAAATTTGAGCTGACAGATGAATAACTTGCTATGATAGAAAGATAAGCTCACTAAACATTCAGTGTTGTTCATAATTTTATCCACAAAAAAATGTGGTATATTAAAAATAAACTTTTGGTGGAATTTTAAGAAATGATTACAATGAATCTATTAATAGGGTCATATTTATGTAATTAGCCTCAACTGGCATTCCGTAGATTTTCTGGAGAGTAATTTCATCCCAAAACATGGATTTAATTTTCTGGCTATGTGTCAGACAATATTGCATTGCTGACTTAATACTGTTCTCTCACTCCAGCTGCTAATATGCATGAAAAATGGTCTTAAAATCCCCATGAAATCAAAATCAAGGTTTTGTGGCTTTTATTATGAATATGTTAGACTTAATATACGACAAAATTCGCATTTAGAAGATATCCGCATTCAAAATTTACAGCCTCTCTCTCTACCACCAATATGGATCAACAATTTTGAGGACATCATTCTGCATGGCTCCTCATCAGGTAACTGTCCAAACAAATTCTCTCTAGAATCTGAAGTGTCCCAACCCGGACAGTTATAAATTTCTGGCTATGACGTACACTAAACTGTATTGAATATTTAAAAAGGGGGAGGAGCCACTCGATATGTCCCACCCTGACTTCCTATTTCAGAGGAAATGACATCAACACATTGAATAATGCTACAGCTTTCAGGGCACTTTCACAGGGCCTGAAGCGTGTAACTGAGTCACGCCTCTCTGAATCGTGCTCAAGTCCATCGTAATGTCTGAAGTTTGAATGTGCACAGTTTCTGTATTACATCCTCACTGCGTGCGCTTACCTCAACTCTGAATCCAGCCCATAATGTCGGAATAAATAACTTATTAGTCATGAAAGAGAAATATTCATTAAATTCTAGTGGTAATTATAAAAGGAGATGGACACTATATTAAAATTCTTGCTATTGTTGTTTATAGACATAGAGTATGCTGCTTGTTATTCTTTTAATAGCAACTCATTATTGCATACATGGATATAGTATACTGTACGTTATTCATCCCTGAGGGAAAATTTTTGAAAGTGTTACATGTTATTGTTTAAGAGAGTTTAATTATTAAAGTATGAGCATTACTTATAACAGGAATGCATTTTGGTACACATGGAGGTTGGCTATATAGAGGTTTATTCAGTAACACAGAGACAAAGGACACATGGTGAGATCAGGACGTTAGACCAGACAATGTGCCTACACACTGGGCCATGCTGTTTAACAGAGATGGCTTGCAAAATCCTATATGCAATAACCAACACCAATACACATCATGCAGACTGTACCCTTAAAAATGAAACAAAACCAACAAATAAATAAAACATTTTAAAAACCCTGAAATGTACACAGGAGTACGTGTCAAATCATGCAAACCTCTTTCAGGTCAGAGATGAAGATATGAGACATTTTTTAAATAGTGCTAACAAATTAAATACTGACAAAACAAGAATAGAGCCACTAAATTATAACAGAAATGTTAAACAATTTTCATAATGTTGTGATAAAGATACTGATGCAAGAATTTCCAATGTCATATTTGTTTTTTCCTCTTAAGTACTACTAACTAGAACATGAAGATTGCTCCAACTCTCTTAAGACTAGGCTAAGGCCACCAGCATAGTTTTGCTGTACTTGTGTACACTAATCTAATCAAATTCACCCTATAACGTATACTTTAACATGAAGAAATAATTCAAATTGTGGTGTGTACTCACGGTTTCATGTTGAAAATATCCCGTACACACATGCTGGAGTTTTGCTCCCGGTTACGATTGCGTTCAGTGGAGAACCTCTCTTTGGTCCAGGTCATGTGAACCCGGTCCGGAGTGGCCTGAGCTTTGTCATTGATAGCAGCGTGGGATGCTGTGTTCTTATCATGAATTAGCTGCGCCTGAAGAATCATCACAAGCATTCAATCAGTTCACATGGCCCAGAAAAGATAAAGCATAACTAACCCCCTAAGCCCCTAGAAATCCTAACATTGATGGCATTTTAGGGCATTCTGGCTGACGCCCTTATCCAGAGCGACTTCAATTTATCTCATTTATACAACTAAGCAGCTGAAGGTTAAGGGCCTTACTCAAGGGCCCAACAGTGGCAGCTCTGCAATCCAAGGATTTGAACCTCTGACCTTCCGAACAGTAGTTCAACATCTTTACCACTGAGCTACCATTGCCCTAACATCAGGTCATTTCTGTTTAAGGCTACTGTACTGGCCTGTCTGAAAGGGATGTTTGGGAACTTTAGGCCCATGTAGAGTACCAAATCCAAAATGAACAAAGCTCTAATCTTAACAGTAGTGTGGAATAATGGATTAAATAAAACACTTTAGCAGATCACAAATTAGGAGTGAGTCAGGATGTTTACTTTTGGGTTTAACTATTAATGATTCACAAGGTGGCTAACTAGCTTGCTACTACCATGCTAGCAAAAAACTGTCGGTGTGTCTCAATCAGCTCCCTAGATCTGGGCACTGATCGGGGAATCGGCCATTTTAAGGACTGTCTCAATTGCAAAATCCTTCCAGTGGATTGGAATGTTTGCTCCCTTAAAAATCCCACAATGCACTGCAAAAACCAGGCAGCATCGACGCTGACTATGTTCTCTACTGGAAATGACATCATATTTTCTGAAGCCTCTCAGCATGAAAAAAAGAATTCCGGGCGAACACTCAGCCAATTTCAGTCTACACATGTAAGTAGCTTGTTATTGTTGTTGTAGCTCTAAAATGATTACTTACGTTAGTGATTTGTAACTTAATTTTTTAGTTTGTTTGTTTGAGCCTAACGAGTATTTAATGATTAAAATGAAAAAAAAAAAAAAAAACACTAGCTAACCTGCAATCCTGCTTGAGGTACCATGACAAATGTGTGATTATAAATGCTTATTTTTGATTATAAAAATAAAATACATAAAAATATAGATGCTAATAAATGATAAACAAAGCTTACAGAACTGAGCAATGGATAACGCAAAAACAAAAACTAAGCAAAAATGTATACATGGTGGTGAAAGTGTTTCATATGAGTACCAAATGATCCATGCCATACAAGATTTATAACGCACAAAATAATTTATATGTTTAGTTTACACATGTACTATGCAAATTATTATCAACATGGCAAGGTGGTATTATACCAATAAGCTGGCATGCAATGTTATGCATTTTATTTTTTAATGAAACAAAAAAAGCAATGCATGGGTCCAAATCCAAGCAATCGTCCGTTGCTTTTTGCTAGCTAAGTAAAGAGGAGAGTCTCTGACTATAAGAAGGGTAAATGATAAGGTGTAACAGGAGAGATATTTTGTTCACAGGGGGTTGACAAGGAGGTGGAGGCCACTGTGCATAGATTCATGCTTAATGGGAGGAGTCACAGAGATGGATAAAAACACACCATGACAGTTACAGAGCCACCACGTCACTTGATACCGAAGCGACAGCGAGCCCTGTGTAAAGATTAAAGATTAAGAAGGTTTGTTGAAGCTTTGATCGTATGTACTTGTTTGTGGCTCTGTAATTGTGAGTGTTGGATCCAGGGTGGTGTTCTCGTGGGCATGATTTTAATATTCGCTACCTCGTTCTCCATTTCGTCTTCCAGGGCAGCACCTTGGTTACTTGAGCCCGAGCTCTGAGCCCGAGTGTGGTTCTTCCTCCGAATGGAGCTACGCGATTCGTCAGTGATGCTCTGAATCTGAAGGGGTAAGTGCCAGTCCCAGTAGCAGCAACAACATGAGAGAGATCATATGGCTACATTACATACAAGGATTCATGCTAGGTCTAATGGGTTTTTTTAGACAGCTGACAATCAGATGAGGTTTTCGCATGTATATGCATTAGGATCCAAGACTGGATGATATGATGTCATACATTATTGGTCAGGAGAACATGAAATTGAATGTCCTGTTCCAACCCGATTCCAAAAAAGTGGGGACGCTGTGTAAAATGTGCACAAATGTAAAAAAAAACAGAATGCATTGATTGCAAATCTCATAAACTCATGTTATTCACAATAGAACATAGAAAACATCAAATTTCTAAACTGAGCAATTGTACAATTTTAAGAAAAAAATAAGGTCATTTTGAATCTGATGGCCACAACACGTCTCAAAAATGTTGGGACAGGGGCAACAAAAGGCTGGAAAATTAACTGTTATTAAAAAGAAATCAGCCGCCCAACTTTTTTGGAATTGGGGTTGTAAATCCTTTCAAGGAAATTAACATCCACCGGAAATGCCCTAACAATCTGACTGGTCTAGAATGTTTTTGTAAGAAAGAGTGGGGAAATATTGCCAAATCAAGATGTGCCACGCTGATAGACTCTTACTCAAAAAGACTGAGTGGTGTAATAAAATAAAATGCAGTCCAAATAGGATTTTGTGATTGTTGCAGCCAACAATGAGGAATTCGTTTGTGCTTTTTTTTCTTTCTTTCAGAAAACAACTTGAATTAGAGAAACTGCAATTGCACGACATTGTCACACTCGTGCTCTAAGTAAGTTTTGGGTGACTTTAACAATTATAAAACTAAAAATAAAAGCAATAAAGATGATAAATATTTTCATGTTACAATTAAATTGTATGGTTGCTATTCAAATGTCATCATGAAGTTTCAACATAACAGATTAAGGAAGCATGTGCAAAAACATTACCTCTCTCTCCCTCTCAGTCCGTGAGAGATGCATCTGCTTCAGCATCTGGGAGCGCTGCTCCATAACAAGGGTCTTCTCATAGGTGAAAGCCGAGATATCACTATCATGCTGTTTTCATGAAAACACAGGAGAACACAAGTTTTGTTAAAAAAAGAAAACAGCATGTGAAATATAGATAGGATCAGATGAGATCAAAAGTCAGCTATCCATACACAAGCTTACCATTTCAACAACCTCAACCTCAGCATCCAGCCGAAGGTGATACAAGAACATCTGAAGGTCTTTCTTCATCTGGATACTGTTATCATCCATCTGAGCTACGGTAAAGATACGCATCTTGCACTTCCTCCACACCTGGCAGAGACACGGACAGAGACAAGTAGAAGCAGAAGGAGGAAGGAGAAGATAACAGACAGCGATTAATTCAAATGAATGAAAAGAAAATCCATCATTGGTTAGTTAGGCTTTCTTTATCAGTGCTGGCATTCATGGCAGATATCAGACTGGTGTACCTTGTGCTGGCGGAGCAGGAAAGGCAGCAGCATAAGCATTCCACCATCGTGAACCACCCACCAAACATCTATGGTGCCTTCTCGTAGCCGCTCCTGATGAGGGAAGTTGTCCACATTCTTAGCTACCATCAAAGCCTGATGAGCCGCTGTGGTCTCTCGCACAGACTCTGAAGAAGACAGCAAGTGGTTTCAGGATAGTTATTTATTTAACATATGCTGAAAATGTAGATAACAGTGTCTCATGGATGTTGATAATGGATGTTCAGTGCTTGAAAGCTTGTGAATCCTTTAGAATGTAAAACATCATCAGATTTTGATAGAAGTCCTAAAAGTAGACAAAGATAGCCCAATTAACAAATGACAAAAATATTACACTTGGCTATTTATTTATTGAGAGAAAATATCCAATATTACATATTGGAGTGGCAAAAATATGTGAACCTTTGCTTTCAGTATCTGGTGTGTCCCCCTTGTGCAGCAATAACTGCAACTAAACGTTTCCTGTTGATCAGTCCTGCAGATCGGCTTGGAAGAATTTTAGCCCATTCCTCAGTACAGAACAGCTTCAACTCTGGGATGTTGGGTTTCCTCATATGAACTTCAGGTCCTTCACAACACTATCTTGAGATTCAGTCCATGGAAAGACATTCTGACATTTTCCTGTTGAGTTTGCTGGTATAATTCAGAATCCATTGTTCAATCAGTGATAGCAAGTCGTCCTGGCCGATACAGCAAAACGGGCCAAACCATGATACTACCACCACAGATGGTATGAGATCCTTATGCTGGACTACAGTGTTTTCCTTTCTCCAAACATAACGCATTTAAAACAAAAATGTATATTTTGGTCTCATCCATCCACAAAATATTTTTCCAATACCCCTCTGGCTTATCCACGTGATTTATAGCAAACTTCAGACAGGCAGCAATGTTCTTTTTGGAGAATAGTGGCATTCTCCTTGCAACACTACCATGCACACCATTGCATTCCTTTAATGTTCTCCACGTGGTGGACTCATGGACATTAACATTAGCCAATGTGAGAGAGACCTTTACTTGCTTAGAAGTTACCCTGGGTTCCTTTGTGACCTTGCAGACAATTGCGCGTCTTGCTCTTAGATTGATCTTTGTTCATCAATCACTCCTGGGGAGGGTAACAATGGTCTTGAATTTCCTCCATTTTTCCTCCAGCCTGATGAGCATCAACAACTCTTTTTCTGAGGTCCTCAGAAATCTCTTTTTTTGTGCCATGATACACTTCCACAAGCATGTGTTGTAAAGATCATGGAAGATCGCTGTTCTTTAAATAAAAAAAAAGGCACTCACTCACTCACACCTGATCATCACCCCATTGACTGACAACAAATGACTCTAATCTCACCTTCAAATTAACTGCTAATACTAGAGGTTCACATTCTTTTGCCACTCACAGATATGTAATATTAGATCATTTCCCTCAATAAATGAATGACTAATGGTAATATTATTTGTTTAATTGGGTTCTCCTTATCTAAGTTTAGTATTAATGATAGATAATCTTGACCAAAAAGATAGATATTGAGATGCTAACCGATAAAGTTCTTCCATGAGAGAGTGTCGTTGGACTGTTTCCAGGAGCTCGGCCATGCCATCAGTACTGTGTTGTGTTTCATGCCCCCGAGTCCGGCTGACTGGATAAGGTGCGAAATGCCATCACGCAGGTTGGACGTCACCACCACATGACAGAAGCCCTTGGTCTTTTCTGCACCCATGGCCTCTTTGATGTTCTACAAGGTACAAAAAACAATTCGTAAGTTATCCTAAGTTATACTTAAGTTATCTTATCAGAATGTTTGTACTTTGTCTAACTTGTCTTTATTACATCTTAAGTACTGTTTGCTTTGTGATAACAGCAGAACAAACTGATATTCTAAGTAAGGAATTAAACAGTTGGAGACAAGTGTAGTACAAGCATATTAATATAAATCTGTGATTTGAATGACAGCCAGCATTTTGATGCTACTAAAAATTAATCAACACATTCTGACCAATAAGAATTGAAAATAATAACAGTTCACTTTGTAGAAGACACTCTACAGCTTTAGATAAAACCAAGAAAAACAGCATTAAATAAACAGTGTTTCATGGTATTAAAGAAATATGTTGTTTAAATTAATAATAATAATAAAAATATTCTACAACTTGGCTGTTAGATAAGCAGATCTCATCGAATTATTTGATTTTGTCTACAGTTCTTCCTAGTGCCACTAGATGTCAGTGTCTCCTCATGCTTTAGACACATCAACCTTTAAAAAGTGAATCCTGGGACCTGCATTACACTGCTACAATACACTGTACCCCAGAGTAATTTAAATCTATTGAATAATGAAAGGAGCATGGTAGTTAAATATTATAGTTATAGTAGAGCTGTGGTCTTACTTGCTCAGCATTCTTGGCTTCTGTATCCTTGGTGAGGTATGTACCTTCCAGCACAGAACCCACAATGGTGAGCCCTTTACCTGCCTTCAGCTGCGTGGTGAGGGACAGGAGACGAGGGTGCTTCACTTTTAACTCCGAGTCTAGTTTCAGCAACACCAACAGCTGAGGTCTTAAACATGAGAGCAGAGAAGAAATGTGCGATGTATAACAGTTCAACATTATTTTTCAGAGGTTTTGTTGTGCTTGTATTCTTAGGGTTTAAATAGGCCTGCGAACTACTGCTGTAGTTTACTGTGCTCCTCCTTGGGCTCTTATTTGCAATACGCTCATACTGAACGTCCTTTCGATGCACTTCATAGTGTAGAGTTGTAGAAGGATAACGGTTTATAATCCCACACTATGGTGAAAGTTAGAAGAGCTGTCAGGTTGGAAACAGTATAGAGAGTCTGCAGTACACCTCTGCTGCCTGTCTCATGGCTCTATTAGGAACAGAACCAAGAAATGTCACTAAACTGGTTCCAGTGAATGGTTCCATCTTTGTACCTTTAGTTATGAGGTACATAATTGTAGACAAACATAATTTAGGTATTTAATTGGAACCTAAGAAGCACTTAATAGGGTTATGGTGGATCTCAGGAACACTGAATGTATTCACACTGGATCATTCATACCCACGTTCATACACACGTTCACACACGAGGGGGCAATTTAACATATCCAATCCGCATACCTGCATGTTGGTTTTTTTGTTTGTGTAAACAGAGTATCCCAGAGAACTGTGAGAAAACCCATGCAAACATATGGAGAACGTGCAAAACTCTGCACAAACAGTAACCCGAGCTCAGGATTGAGCCCTGAAGCAAAGATGCAGCAATGTTACGCCAAGAACTACGTCATTGTGCTGTTCTATGTTTTGTACAAAGTTCCTTTATTTCCGACGTGGGAAATAAACCTGCGTTGTCTTGTTTTAACAAAATGAAACACCATACTGCCACTCCTCATTCTTGTACTATAAAACCAGTTTAAATATTTGTACTGTTGTCTGCATAATTACTATATATGTTACTGAATATGTAACAATCCTAAGGGTTTGGAAATGCAAAGTTAAATAATCTTGAGGTGGAATAGTAAGAGTAATAGTGATATTATTAAGAACTTATCTATAGTTCAGCAAATTTAATCTGTCTGCAGTGACACACTGGCATCAAGCCATGTAAAGAGGCTTATGCAACAATGAGAGTGTAGAAGGGCACTGGTTTCGCTTCAACACGTGACGTTCTGCCCGCTCGGACAGATGGCACTAGGAGTTCTTGTGTTCTTGGCACTGGATTAGAGCGACCATGGGATAGCTGGACTGAGGAGGAAAAGATTTGGCCTCAACGTTTCCAACAACACTCTGTTAAGGGTTGGTTGAATCGCTGTAAGGGCAGCTCATTTATTCAGTGTGGGATTAACAAGGTCTTGAGACAAATCAAATAGTAATTGTTTTAGGATTATACTAGTGAGAATTGAGGACACTATAATCCGAGGCACGGAGTAAAAAGAAATACTATCTCTCCATATGTATTTTAGAATACTATATATAGACACTAGATTTCTCACCTCCAGTTTTTAGTGTGTGGTTGTGCTTCCTCCAGACGAATGAGAGCGTAACGAGCTGCGTTGAGCGACAGTCCTCGGATGCCATCGCCCCACTCCTTCTCAGCTCTGTATACGCACAAATGTACACAAATTGGTGCCAAGGATCAGCTGTTCAACTGTAAACACTTCTCGATCACTTCTATGACACGTAAAACCACTCAGAAAAGCAAATCAGCTTATACGCCTACACATGCAGTGCTGGTGATCTAGACATGCCGGTCACATTGGTGCCTTCAGTACGGTTCATCTGAGCTTACCCTCTGTATTCGATGTATTTGTAGATACAGCCAGCGATGACCATCGCAACCAGGGCATAGTACCAAGAGGAAATAAACATCAGGGCAAGACACAGGCTCATTCCTAGGAACGAAAGTGTCCTATTGGATAAGAGGGAAACAGAGGTTTACTTTCAATCTGGGGGAAGAGCTAATTTCTGGGTCAGAAAATGTTTAAAGAGAAAGCCAACAAGCAAGAAATTAACTAGAGTAATTGCATATCAACATTCCAGATCACAGCTTTTCCAAGTTATCTTTGAAATAATATGAGAACAGGTCTTGAAACACTTTTAAATATTACACACGGCATATTTAACAACACAAACCCTTGATGAATTTGCCTGCACATACAGTACACCTTTTTATAATCTCACTATTGGTTGCATTTGCATGAGGGAATGACACTAGGGATTTACCCAGCAGGCTTTGGGGAAAGGGGAGGGGCCAAAAACAAGGCATCCCTCAACTCAGCAGGCAGGTTCTGTGCCTTTAGCCCTAAAGAACCTCCTCCAACTCTGCAGTAGAACTGCCCTGTTATGTCATCAAGGACCAATGTGTGTATCCTTAGAGAGTGTGACCTCAGACAGATTTTAGACTGTAATTGGAGTAGCTAAGAGGAGCCGAGCAGGTTTCCATACCGGGCTGCCATAATGATCAAAACAACTGTCAGAGGTCACAGACCCCTGGGGGGATTATTAGCTCTTGCTCACTTGCTTTAACTTGGATAAGCTAAAAACAGTACCGACACTGATAACAGACCAACACAATCCAACATGAGTGAGGTCTATCTGACCTACGCTCGGTGCTTACCAGTGATAGTACTTAAAGCGAGGTCGCCAGTTAGGGGTGCGCAGGAGGGTCTGTAGAGCACAGGCCAGGTTCACAAACAGATAACACATCAAGAAGAACCTAGAACACACAAACACACAGCGCCTCTCTTATAATTTAAAAACAGCTTTCATAAACAACCAGGAAAGTGAGGTTAAAATAGGTGAGCAAGAAGGAAGGAGTGAATAAACAATGAGTGCCTGGTTGTTAAGGGGTTTGAGGGTCTATTAAAGTTATTATCATCATTTAAGCTGGTAAGGGAGTGCACCAAAAAGAGGGCTTAATGAAAAGGCGTAGAGAAAAATTTAGGGGGGGGGGCATTGAAAATGAGTGAGAAAATAGCAAATGATAGCCTAAATAAAAGGGAAAAATATGACTAATAGCAAGTACTATTATGACATTATACACGAACAAATGAGATAAAGGGTGATTGAAAGACAGCTACACGCACATGGACAGGATGGGAGCCACAGCATCCAGTGAGGCGATGAGAATGCCGATTTCACAGATACCAGCAGTAAGCAGCAGGGCCCATGTAGGTTCTCCATTCGCTTTTCCATGCCCAAACACCTGAAAACAGGACCAACAATGTAGGATATGTGTTCAGATACACATTAAATAGTACATGTCCACTTGCAAACTGTTTCACTGTGTTTCTATGACGTATAAATGAATAAATTAATTAAAAGACATCCTGGTTTGAGGTACAGGAATGACTGTGAGAACTGATGTGAGCTAAGCCTATAAATATAGCAAGCTCTACAGCCCACCACACAGGAAGTTATAATTACTCCAAATTATAATAACTTCAAATGACCCAGAAATAAAGAAAGTCTGTGTGTGTGTCAGTGTTACCTGCAAGAAAGGCACAATGCCATCTCGAGCGATGGCCTGTAGCAGCCGAGGGGCGCCGGTGAGACTCTGCAGACCGGCCCCGCAGCAGGAGAAGAACGAGCCAATCACAATCACCCATGGAGAGGGCCACGATAAAGTACCAATCACTAAGTTCTTCTTCACGGAGTCTCCGAACCTGATAAGAGATGCATAATTTTTTAGCTAGAATTTCATATCTTCATTTTATATGAATTATTTTATATTCAGAGCGGTCTCCACAGAGAGACTTTGATGCAAGTTTACTATTTGGAAGTAGCTTCCCATACTTCTGATCACATTTACTGCTTCATACTTACCTGCAAGTCATTAAGGACTACATCAACTTTCCCTTTTTAATTAATCCTTGCTAGTACTAGTTGCATTACCATGTTGCTTTTGGTTTTGTAAAAAGTACTCACTTGTCTCGGAGGACCACTCCTTCAATGCAGGCACCAAAGAGCACCACACAAGAGAGGTCTAGATGACATAGTTAAGAGAATGTTCCAAAAAAGAGATACTATTATAAAAGGATACTATACTATTTACCTGTGACCCTGAAAAGGAGTAAGCGGTAGAAGATGGATGGACTATACTAATTATAGTATGAGATACTATTTGTAACTACATCATCCCATACATCCTATAGACGTATAACAAATAACAAATTAAAGACTTTAAGGCAAACTTAAAGTCACAGGAAACAACTAGAGAGACTAATATTCTAAAGCAGTGGTCAGCAAAATGATATAAGCGGAGAACAATACAAGTAGCACTACTATACAAGATTTCTAAATGAGTTCTAAATAAGCAAAGTGCACAGAGTAGAGGTGTAAGAGCCAGTGTATGTGCAGTAG
>JAFFST010048763.1:110392-121122 GCA_022414735.1 Noturus placidus
TTATTATTATTATTAATAATAATAATAATAATAATAATAATAATAATAATAATAATAATAATAATAATAATAATAATTATTTTGATCTGAGGTGGAAGAGTCAGTACCCTGGGACCCCAGGATTAGCACATTTGAAGATGATTTGGACCACAATTCATATGAACAGTTATTATATGCTATAATGGCTTAGGACTACAATTGCTATGATAGCTTTAGGACTACATTAGACACGGACAGTTTTGCACTCCATCAGTGAACAGTGGATAAGTTCAACAAAACAGACTTCATGTGAAAACTGTAATGAATTTCCTGGTTACACAATTGCACTTTTTGGCCATGTAGTACACAGTTATAGAAGGGTAATGTCTAGTGTCACCTAGATGAGAATGGGTTGCATTTTTAGTCTGGTTCCTCTTAAGGTTTTTTCCACATATCACAGAGTTTCACAGAGTCTCACAGAGTTTTTCTTTACCACTATTGCTATGTCATAACCCCTTATGGTAATTTCTCTGTATGTCTGCAGTCTGACCAACCAGCAGAAGTTGTGCCACTCTTGAGGACAATGCAACTCATCACGGTCAACACAAGGCAATGAGACCGGTGTGTGGTATTCATGATTTAGCAACCATTTAGAAATTTACAATAAACACACAAAAAACTAAGTAATATGTTAAGCTGAAGAAGTCCGCAAATTAAGGTCAGAGCTAGTCCCCTAGATATATGTGTAGTTAAAAACAAACTGTAGAGCAGTCAAAACACGAGTTATAGTTCTAATGGTCCAGGCATTTTTGTCTGATCATTGTGAGCGTGCATAAACTATCATTCTAAATATTATTACAAATCGTGATGAGGGTGTTTGCTTTGCAATCAGTTCTAAGTATCACCATAAAATCTCCATTCAGGAATGTTTTTTCTTTTTTGTTATTGCAATTTTTTTTTAATAAGAGGAACAAGATCTACATTTACACAAGCCTATGACTAAAGGGTGCCAAAACATACACAAACCAAAGAGAGGAAACCAAAAGAGTGTTTTTTCTGTACACATAATCTGAAGACAAAAACACTTTGATATGATCTTATTTCACCAACAGACAGAGACTTAAAACAAAGACTTACACCTTGAGTGCAAAACCTTACAGTTTGTATAAACAGTAATAATAATAATAATAATAATAATAATAATAATAATAATAATAATAATAATAAGTTTAATTTGTATAGTGCCTTTCCAGAGCCCAAGGATGCTTCACAGTAAAATATTATAACAATACAGTCAAACATATGGACAATGGACATTTGACCAGCCCAGAACAAGAAACAACAGAGTTGCATAGCTATAATACATTTTACAACATTCAAAACCAGAACAAGCGGCAGACACACATCACCTTGTAGACAGCACAGAAAGTACAACTGAATTCATTCCATTGAATTCAAAATGAAACACTTTACAATTGAACTACAAGATGGCCATGTCTGAGAGACTGATACTTACTTTGACAGTTTTCTTCTTTGCTCCCTCCTCCTCATCTGCCTCCTCATGCTCCCGAACCCCCTGTGTAAGGTTCGTGTAATTGGCCAGTTTGCTGAGAAGCGAGGACACCATTGGGTTGCTGTCCATCTCTTCCTATAAAGTGTAAAACTTGTGAATTTATTTCATTAAACAAAAAAAGACATCCATCCACGACGGTATATTATGTGCCAAAGATTATACATTACTATGAAACACAGGCACTCAGTGGAAATCAGTGGATGGAGGCCTGATAGTAACTAGTAAGATGTAGGGCAAAGACACAACACAATACTATTGCAATATCAAACATGCAGGTGCTCACCAGCCTGTTTTTTTTTTTTTTTTTTAATATTGATATTTTTCATAACATACAAAAACAACATTGTGAATGTAATTACACAAACATTCTGGCACATTTGAACAAATTAAGAATTTCTTAAAAAATTAAAAAAAGTAAAAATCCTCAGTATTAGGTTTACTAAATGCATAGAGTACCTCGAACAGTGCCATGTTTTTGCCGTCATAGAGGCTGCCCCTGTCATTTTCTGAGTTGATGAAGGGACTGCTTTCCTTGGGGTTCCCATCACCTGAGAGAAAGTCAAGATGTTATACTTACAAATATGCTCTTATATTAGCTACAGCTACCTCGCAAACCCCATGTTAGATCATCGCCTTAATATATACTATGCAGTCCATCACATGTTTACAGTATCTATTTACATGTGCACACAGTGATGTTCATTCAGTTATTATACAACATTGCTTGCTTTGTCATCACTCATCACGTTAATAAGCTACAGTAGCACAATAGCAGTCAATAACAATCGATAACAATTATTATATTTGGTTTTTCATCAATTTCCCTTCAGGTTGTGAAGTATTGACATGGCTTAAGTAAATAATGAAAAAAAAAAGCTCAATGATGAAAACATAAAATGTTTCAATTTCAACACAGATGTCTGGAAATCCAAAAAGACCATAGCGCTAGTCAAAAGTGGTAAAGTGAATCCCATTATGGAACAAAACAACCACCTCAGATGCTTAAGCATTAAAAAGGTAAGCATTAAACTTTCACCATTCAGCTGTGTTTGTTGCTTATCCAAACAAGGAATTGTGCACACCAAGGTTTGTAGCTGGACATACTTTAGATGATTAAGCCTTTCTGAAGAAAAGCAAGTACAGTATGATTTTTTTTAGTAACTGCTAAAGGTATTACTTACAATGGCACAGTAATGTACCTCTACCTTGGTTCAGCTCATTTTGGGGCAGAGCAGAAATGCATTCTTGTAAACGTTTAAACTGTGACGAGATTATGCAAACACACAAGCTGTGACGTGAGTCAGCCATTTATTAGCACCAACGGCCCAAGTGTTTCTCAATAGTATCCATTTCTGTTAAAATCACTGCATCCACAGATATCACAGAAAAAAATAAAACTGGTTCTGTTACTGTACATAATCCATTACACACAAAATGGTTTTGGTGCAGTAAAAGGTTATAGTTATTAATCCAGCCATGCTGCTTATTTAAGCTGTGTGTTCTGTTTTCATGCATCGCTAAAAAAAGAACATGTCAGGGTATTAAATGTTAGCTTATATGGCCCTAAGCTAGCATTGGTGACAGTGAGCCTCGGGTAGCCAAAACCCTGTCGCTGGTTCACCAGTTGTTCTTTCTTCGTAGGTACTAACCACTGCATACCGGGAACATTCCATAAGACCTGACATTTTGGAGATGACCCGGTGTTCTAGCCATCACAGTTTGGCATCACAAAATATGAAAAATTTTGAAAAATTGTCTTTATTGCTTAACCCTTTGATCTTTCGTTCACAAAATTCACAAAAAATACTCTGCTCTCATGGATATCAAACAATTGAAAACAAAACACAGGTTTATAAAAAAAAACAAAAAAAAAAACTGTTAAATATAGGTGTGGAGCAATTATTGACACCCTTTTAGTCAATACTTTGTGCTACCTCCCTTTGCCAAGATAACAGCTTCTCCTATAATTCCTGATGATGTTGTAGAACACATGGCAAGGGACCTGAGACGATTACTCCATACAGAATCTCTCCAGATCCTTCCAATTTTGGTGTCCACACTGGTGAACTCTCCTCTTCAGTTCACCCCACAGGTTTTCTAAGGGTTTTCCATGTCAGGGGACTGGGATGGAAATGGCAGGGCCTTGATTTTGTGGTCAGGAAACCATTAATGTGTTGATTTTGGTGTGTTTTGGATCACTGTCCCACTAGATGATCCAACCATGGCCCATTTTAAGCTTTATGGCAGATGCAGTCAGGTTTTCATTTAATATCTGTTGATATCTGATAGAGTCCATGATGCCATGTATCCTAACAAAATGTCCAAGTCCTCTAGCAGAAAAAACAGCCCCAAAACATTAAAGAGCCACCACCATATTTAACCATGGGCATGAGGTACGTTTCCATATGGCTACCTCTGTGTGTGCCAAAAGGTTGTAGAGCTTCACAAAATGGGAAGTGTCTATAAGAAAACAGCACAAACATTGAAAATGCCCATTTCTACCAACAGGGCAATAATTAAGAAGTTCAACTGGAAATGTTATGAATCAACCTGGAATTGGACGCGTGTCCAATTTTATTACCAAAAAGCTCTATTTCTGTTTCATCTGACCATAGAACCCGATCCCATTTGAAGTTCCAGTAGTGTCTGGCAAACTGAAGAGGCACGAGTTTGTTTTTGGATGAGTGTAGTTTTTTTTTTTTTTTTTTTCTTGAAACCCTTCCAACTTGTGGTGACTTCAGATTGTAGTTTTGGAGACTTTCTGACCCCAAGACGCAACTAACTTCTGCAATTCTCCAGCTGTGACCTTTGGAGATTTTTTGGCTGCTCGAACCATCCTCTTAACAGTGTGTTGAGACGATATACTGTAGACACGTGTCCAATTCCAGATTGATTCATAACATTTCCAGTTAACTGGAACTTCTTAATTATTGCCCTGATGGTGGAAATGGGCGTTTTCAATGCTTGTGCTATTTTCTTATAGATACTTCCCATTTTGTGAGGCTTCACAACCTTTTGCTGCACATCACAGCTATATTCCTTGGTCTAACCCGTTGTTATGAATGACTAGGGGAATTTGGGGGAAATTGTTACCTCATATTTACACCCCTGTGAAACAGGAAGTCATGGTTGAACAATTTCCTGTTCCTAGTCACCCAGGTGTACTAAAAAATATCAATATATCGTATGAATTCATAGGGATGACAATAATAGATGCATACCTATATTTAACAAAGTTTTTATTTCGATAATCCTCTTGTGTTTGCAATTGTTTCATATCCATAACAGCCAAAT
This sequence comes from Noturus placidus, assembly GCA_022414735.1. Lineage (NCBI taxonomy): Eukaryota > Metazoa > Chordata > Actinopteri > Siluriformes > Ictaluridae > Noturus > Noturus placidus. The sequence goes on from JAFFST010048763.1 coordinate 115,239, forward strand.
ATTTTCGTGAATTTTTTAAAACAAAAGCTCAAAAGGGTGCAATAAAGACAGTTTTTCACAGCCTTCTTTGCTCAGATTTTCTAAGGGTGCAAATATGAGTGGAGGGCTCTGTACATATGCATAACTGGCCAAGACATGGAGAAAGCTGAGAGAACATTTCCATCTGAAGTTTTACTGTAGGTACACAGGAAACACGCACCTTCTGCAGTGCCAGATTAGCACTGACTCAAACGGTCAAGCCCCTTCACACCATTGTTTTAATAATTTACATCTAAACCCGCTATATTTTGTCTCTGTTTCACAGACTAGACAAATTCCTTCATGCAAGAATAACTATATAAACAAAATGCAATGCCAAAAGCAGAAAAGAAAAAAGAAAACCAGAGTACACTGGACACAATCCAATCAGTCCATCCGATCATGACGCATTGATTTTCCTATAATTGGAATGTAAAGGTGATCGATGCCGTTCCTCTGGCTCTATGGGTCATTCAATCCAACACTACTGATGCACTAAACTGCAGCCTACGATTTGCTGTTGTGGGTTTCACTTTTGCATTGCTCATATGCTTATAAAAGTATACTTTCATATAATATGCACTTATATGTTATAATGATATGCTGTACATGTTTTACAACTTCTGGAAAGGAAAAATAACAGGATAGCAGAGCAGAGGCAGAATTCTTATATAACCTTCTTATATAACTTTTACAAAGACACATTGCACAATCATTTACAGAGTTGCAAATGCTTTGTCTAACCAAAAACAAAAAGTACCCTCTTAAATCCTTAACCACTGACAAAAGGGCAAGCGGATGTGCCTATGTCTAAGCTTACATTCACTAAGCTTAAAATGTAAGAATCAGCTGTGAGAAGCAAGCAACATAGATACGAGCTTTATTATTTGTTTATTTATTTACTTACTAATGTTTATGTATTGCTAACTGCTTTATATTAATTATTGCCTGTACCCACTGGCAATAATGTCTGTAATAAAAAAAAATAAATAAATCAACACATCTCCTCTGTGATAGAACTTCTCTATTTATATGGTTAAGAATAAACCTAGTAATTAGGTTCTTCCAAGCACAGACGTTTATGGCCTATGCTGTGTGTTTATGAGAACACTGTAATCATGATATTGTGGTATGCCAAGGTCAGGCTTTAAGCTTATATGCAATGCAGTTATTACAGCAGGTAATTTATATAGCATGTGGTATTAGGTTATGCTGATTGGCTTTATTTTGTCTCAGTAAAGACACCATGGAAACAAAGTGATCATGTCCCGTGTCAAAGAAAGATCCAAGTGGAGAGAAAATAATCAGAAAACAGCATGCAATAATTCTTGAAGTGATGATGTAAAAGAAAAACCACAATGTTGACAAGCCAGAGAGAAATGAAATGACAAATGTGGCGGTATGAAGAGGGCTTAAAGAATGGTGGTAAGGTCTCAGTGGCAATGCAAATATTCAGTGATGTATATCACAGTGAGAGGAATACAGTCTCTCTTAGCTACTAAATCCTCTTTGAAACAGAACTTAATGTTCTAAAGATGTGTCTAATCCTGGCCCCCAGAGACACTGTTGCTCCAGTATAAGTAGTAGGCGTGACATATCCTGATATTTGAAGACGTTTCTATGATACACAGGTTTACTAACCAGTGGTACACAGTACATAATTTGAATCATTCAGTCAAATCTGATTCCAATCAGTGTTTGTAATTGTTATAAAAAAAAAAAAAAATGATGATACTCGTGATATCTCTGAAAAATATGTTGCGAAATACAGTAATATGGTCAATTAAATTGAATTTGAATTGATTTGTGTAGCACTTTTAACAGTGGACACAAAGCAGTTTTACAGAAATATATAAATTCTGGATAAAAATTTTAAAATGTACAAATTTGTCCCTAATGAGCAAGCCAGATGCGTTTATGGCAAGGAAAACCTCAAGATGATATGAGGAAGAAACCTTGAGAGGAACCAGACTCAAAAGGGAACCCATCCTCATCTAGGTGAAACTCGATAGTGCGACTGTAAATAATTCCCTTCTACACCTGTATATTATATAGTCAAAAAGTGCAATTGTGTAACCAGGATCGTATGTGCTTATGAGTTATGGCATCAATATGAGCATCAGAGTTATTTCTGAAGTTATCAACTATTCAATGATGGACACTGAAGTGCAAAACTGTTCGAAGCAATTCAGTTCTAATTGTACCATCCACAGTAATCTCAGATTTGTAGCCTGATTTTTAGAGGATAGGGCCATCCTCAGCAGAGGTGAGTGTTGCAGTTTTTTTGTTTTGTTTTTTAAATCTCAAAACTGATGTTCTAATATCATATTGCCCAGCCCTAGCAATGATAGTGCATCAAGAATGACTCTGAACAGAGGTTGATGTAGTGTAAAATACACACAGTGCAGGTTAGCGAACAGATAGTGGTTTATTCCCACACCTAATGTTTGCCTGGGCAACGGATTAAACATCAACAACCAACCTTATCCTATATGAGTGTTGATGTGAAGTTCATATAGCTGAGCCTTCTGCCTGCAGCTTAATGAAAAGCGCTGACATCATTCATTTCCTGTCATTAAACCCACTTTGAGATGAAAGCTCCTTATAATTGCACACTTGAGTTGATGCTGAACTTCACTTTCTTAATTGTTAACAATTTTTATTGATTCTCATACTTTTCAGAGTACAACAAGATATATCAATACAGAATCAATATTTTTTTTTACCCCGATAACAGTTTACATATGATCAATTTACTTATGATTCATGTACATGTGATTTAATTACATATGATTCATTTTCATAAATCCATACAGAATCAAACTTTTAACCCCAGTAACATACATCCCACAAGATTTTTATATATGATTCATTTATATATGATTCATTTATATATGACTCATCTATATATGATTCAACTATGTCATTTTACATGTGGTTCATTTACACTTGATTCATCCCCCCCCCAATAATAACCCCGGCACATGATGGCTTCACTTTCTTAAAGCTACATGAACTGTGGATGTTAGCGAGAGCTAGGTAAACCGAAAATGACTAACACATTTTGGAAAAAATAGAGAAAGCAGCAGTGTGGGCAAGTATTTGCTACCACGATGCTGTGTAACCTGATATCAAATATGATCCTTTCATACTATCAACATGGCTGACTTCACCTACTTAATGGCACCTAACGCAATGTCACTATCTGCATCTGTATTTGGATTTAAATCCGAAGACGACCCAAAGGCAGAAATGTCAGAATGGTTTGTGGATTCAGGCTCTGACAGTTCCTCAACCTCATCTACATCACACGAGTTCAACAAGAAATGTGCAAGGAATATTTTCTTTTTAATCCTGCTTGCCCAGGTTTTATTTATTTTAATTTTTTATTTGACTTGCCTGAGAAGTTTTTCAGAACAAATTCTGTTGGTTCTATTTCCAGCTAAATGTCTTGCAGAACTCTTATTACTTAGTTCATGTTTTTTTTTTTTTCCTTTCAGACAGCCTTTAAGAACACCTTTGACGAAAGAAGAACATTTTGAAATCATTCTCATGGCTGGATCGGGAAGCTGTCACAAGGTTCCTTTATCAGGAAACATGACAAGCACATCACACATCACACTGCTGCCAAACTTATTAACAAATTCAAAACGGAAGTGGACGTCCATGAACATCCACTGATTAAGGCACAATGACGTCGTCCTGAGATACATAGTTCCCTATATATGGACACTTTTGGGACACAGTGTATAATCAAATTACTATCCTAAATTGAACCACTGTAACCCTGACAAGTCAGTTTCTCAAACAGTTAATGTACCCACTAGCTGCATACAAACAAATTAAAAAAAAAGCTACACAAAAACAAAAACAGCTGATTGCAGCCGGTATGCATACACTTACAGATATCTGCACAGCTATGTAACATTTTAAAATGATTTCTGCTCTTTGTACATCTTTAGTATAACATATAGTGTAATTCGCATGAGACATGCTCCACTTTACTACATTTACCAGGAAGAGAATAATGACCCAGTTTCCTGACCTGTTTGCACCACTGACCGCATCAGACTCCCTTATTGAAAGTCTTAATAACAGTACACAGTGAGTCTCATCTAGCCATGGATGGAGCTCTATGTAAAACTGGCCAAATGAAATAAGAGGGAAAAAAAAAACAGGGAGATCCAAAAAGAGATAACTGAACTTCTGACATCAGGATCAAGAAAGCAGGGTCTATTGTAGGGCTCAAGTTTCTCAGTACCAACTGGCAGCCTGTTAGTGACTGTGGTATGAAAATGTTTGAACACACTAGCGTAGACTGAGAGCACTTTAAAAGGAAAATGCAATTTTCAGATCTATCCAGATTAATGTAGACCTAGCCTAAAAAAAAAATCACTGTGTAAATGTGAAGCCTTTTGAATAGTACAAAAACAAGCACACATTTACAATTCAAACCATTTAAAATGCCACAGCAGTCCACATTTCTTTAAGAAACAGCATGGAGTTGACAATGTAACGAGAGAATTTAGGGTTGCAGTTGCTGTTGAATGCTGTTGAACACAGGGTAGTAGTATTAGACTATAAGATCCAAGAGCCTGTTATTTTACAATATCTTTTGTTATTACACCAGGAACCTTGTGGTCGTCTAGATTTGAGGGAGTTTTTGATTTTCATATTGAATGATCCAGATTTCTTTTTCAGAGTAAAATGCATCTGTGCCCTTTTTAATTTGACCAGCATGCCAAACAATGCATTATCTTTCCCAGGCTTGCACTCTGCTCACAATGTGCACTTTTAAAACAGTGTGGTAAGGTCTCTACCCCCCACCCCCCACTCCCCACCCCACATGAATAACCTAGACATTTGCAACCCCACCTCTTCTGAAAAAGTGTTCAAGTCCTCAAAGCACTTTGAGAGTACCACCTGTACCACCTGACCAATGCAAAATCATGTGGAAACACTCAAAATTGTGGCAGCTTCACTAGTTAAATGTAGTTAAGTAGTTAACACGTAATATTTCAGTGTAATCATTCGTATAATTTATTATTTATGTCTTAATGCAAGATTTTCCATACTGCTATTACTCTGCAACACTTTACAAATGCCTGCGTTATTAATAAACATGTTATTCCTACTTGATGTGCTTTGCGTGTTCAATATTTAGCAATAGCAAAAACATATGATTTTAAGTTCAATTTTAACATCATCATCATCTCACACGAATTCATCTTGGCGTACAGAAAGGCATATTTCTGAGTCCGAGGATGGGAACAGCTCCGAGTAGAATGTCCAGGCTGTCATCTAGTAATTACACTAGTTCAGAAATGGCATGAACACTGCGTAATCATAAAGACTGTCCTGTGCTCATCTCAGGACACTTTCTCACAATATACTCATACTTATGAGTGTTTTCTCTTCTATAACTGTATACTATGAAGTCAATTATTTATAATCCCACTGTCTGTTATCACCCAGAAGAGGACAGGAGCCACACCTGATTCCACCTGTTTAATCAGTTGAATTTGGTTTCCAATAGACTAGATAGGGTGTGGCTTCTGCTTGGTTGGAATGAAAACCTACACCCATACCGGCACTTTCTGGATAAGATTGGGTACGATCTGGATTGGCAATCCAGTAAGGATCAAATGATATTTATTCATGGACATGGGCATTAGGCGATACTCAGAAGCAATGAAGACTCTCAAAGTATTTGTTAAGAGCCAAAGGGCAAAGGTTAAGAAACTATATTAGTTTCTCAAAAGCATCTAGTGTTAAGACGAAGCAGTGTCTTATAAATATGATACATCTCCCATTATTTGAGCCAAAGTAGAGAGATTTTAGGTACCCATGCTGTGCTCCATGCTGA
>JAFFST010048764.1:38894-55940 GCA_022414735.1 Noturus placidus
ACTGAAAGTAAAAGGGCTGAATAATTTTGCACGCCCAATTTTTCAGTTTTTGTTGAAAAAGTTTGAAATATCCAATAAATTTTGTTCCACTTCATGATTGTGTCCCACCTGTTGTTGATTCTTCACAAAAAATTACAGTTTTATATCTTCATGTTTGAGGCCTGAAACGTGGCAAAAGTTCGAACAGTTCAAGGGGGCCAAATACTTTCGCAAGGCACTGTATATGAATACGGCATGGTTCATGTTTTTCATGGGTGTGATTTTGGGAGCGTATCGGCTCATATTCTTCATCTGGAAGCCATATATAATGAATCACCTCGGCATGTGTTACGGGAAGAAATTCAGAATTGATCAAATATTTACAACTCAAAATCATTTCCTGGTTTCTACAATGACTTCCTAGGTATGTCTTAGGGATACATTTTTTGTTAGGCATTGAAATGTGTATTGAAATGTGTAACTTGACAGCATGTTGTGCTGCAGTCTGGTATAAAATGTGCTTAATAAGTGGAGCTCCATATTAATTGAATATATTTTTCAAGGACCAGTTATTTACAAGTTATTAATCTGATTTATGTTGACCCATGTCCATTTCTGAGTCTTTCTTTGAAGCTTCACCCTTAGTAAACTCTGCTGTTTGGCTTTTCTTCCCTTCAGGAGCAACAACAGCAGCCTGCACGGGAGCCATATGGGTTGAATCTGTCTGGTTTGCCCAGGGATGAGGACCTATGCATATATCACAGGTCAGTTTTGCTAGAAGTGAATTATGGGTGAATTAGGGGCAGGGTGGTGTACCAGTGCAGGGGTGTAACATTAAGGTGTATGCTTTGAAATATGTTGCAGAGATTCATAAATTAGAGAGAATATGGTAGGCTGATTGGTGTGTCTAAAGTGTCCGTAGTGTATGAATGTGTGTGTGAATGTGTATGTGATTGTGCCCTGCGATGGACTGGCACCCTGTCCAGGGTGTACCCCGCCTTGTGCCCGATGCCTCCTGGGATAGACTCCAGGTTCCCCGTGACCCTGAAAAGGAGTAAGCGGTTGAAGATGGCTGGATGGATGGATGGATGTTGCCTATATTGTTTTGCCAAACAATAGCTTTTCACGTATTGTCACCTATTGAGTGTGAAATCTGACTTATGTGTAGGTATATTTGTAGCACTCTCATGAGGAACAGGAGGAACATGAGGTAGGATTGGGACAAAGCAACAGGGTTCTTTATTCTTTTCTTTTCTAGTGAGCACTTTTCAGTGCTATGGTAGCACGCGCACACACACACACACACAGTTCAGATCGGCTCTCGCTGCTCGGCTTCCCTGCCACTGAGCAACTCTGGCACTCTCTCATCTCCTCCTTTATCCTCAAACACAAAACACTTGTTAATTAATTACTCACAGGTGCACGCTCTTCCCTTACCACACATTCTCCACCCTCCATTTCCAAAAAATGGCACACAACCACGAATCCTCTGCTACAAAGTTTTTATTGTTGCTTATTTTATGAAAGGTGCCAATACTTCTGGAGGGCACTGCTTCTTCTATGTTTATTAGTTGGTATTTACGGATGCTTAAAAGTAGATACTGATACTACAAAACATTTTCCTTGGTGTCACACACACACACACACTCTGACGGTCTGCTCATCATAACTAATTGTACTTTTTACACTTTTATATGTATACACTCTTTGGTCACTTTAATAGGAACACCTGTACACCTGCCCATTCATACAGTTATCCAAAAATGGCCAGACTTTTTTTGGGATTGACTCAAGCATCTACTCTTTACAACCGTGGTGAGCAGAAAAGCATACACGTGGCCAGGCTCGGGGTTACTGACCGGTAGGTCGGGGATTCAAACCCCGGGGATTAACCCTCTCTCTTTGCTCCAGGGGTGCTGTATCATGGCTGACCCTGTGCTCTGACCCCAGCTTTCTAACACGCTGGGATATGTGAAAAATAAAGAATTTTACTTTCCTGAATGTATATGTGACTAATAAAGAGTCATTATCATTATCTCAGAACACACGACACATCAATGATCGAGGGAGATGTGCTACAACAGCAGAAGACCACATCAAGTTCCACTTCCTTCAGCCATAAACAGGCTCATGGAAACTAGACAGTTGAAAATTGAAAAAATGTTGCCTGGTCACCTAGATGAATCTCTGCAACATGCAGATGGTATGGTCAGAATTTGGCATCAACAGCATGTGGACTCAACCTACTTTTGCAGGTGCAGCTAGCTCAGACTAGTGGCACACAATAAATAATACCAATCAAGCATCATTGGTATGACTCGGCTTATCTGAGATTGGATACTGACCAAGGTCAGTACTGACCTTTATGGTTACAACTGGTAGCATGGAAGATTCACAGGATAAATGTGACACATTTGCAGCAGTTATGTGATGCAATCATGTGAATGTGAACAAAATCTCATGGCTTGTGGAATCTGTGCCATGAAAAATTTCCACTGAAGCCTCCAGAGATGTAGAATACGGAGCACCTCTATTTCCATATCCTCACTTACTTCCCTCAGAAGAGACCACATCTCTGCCTTGCTGTTAATTAACGTTGATTAATTCTCTTCTTTCCCCCGTCTTTAAAAGCTTGTGTCACGTGTATGCAAAGCTGCCCATGTGCACCTCTTCTGTGCACATGGTCTCCAACAGCTCTCCATTCCTATTATGTGCATTATGTCAATTGACAATATTTGCTTCAGCCACACATTTCATATTCTGTTTTGAGAGTCATGAGTCATGGATGATTAAGCAGGTTCTTAATTGCATACCCTTTGTGTATAACGCTTATTATTGCGTTAATTATTATGACACAATGATGTGATGCTGGTTTAATATTTGCACAGATTTTCTCACCTTGGCCGAAACCAACACAAAGTGGAAAGGAATGAGCAGTTGATGGATACCAAAAAATTTCTGGAAAATGTCATCAATCTGTAAGTTTCACACACTAATCCAGCACGTCCTATTAGTTTGCATTACATTTTTTTTTATATCACGCTCTGACAGTGCACACAACTTAATGAAACCATGAATATCATGATTATACACTTAAGTATCATACACGTTCCTGTAAAGGAAACCTGCCCACATTCGAAGGATCAGCTGACCATGCCGTCATCTGCAATGCTTATTCACTTTAAGTTAATTCATAATTTTATTCATAAATATTTAGCTGTTTTTCTCCTTTGATGTCCTTAAAATGTTAGTGTTGAATTAAAAAAAAAAAAAAAAACCTTTAATTGACTTTAAAAAAGACAATACTGTTCATTAATTATGGCATATTTATGTATGTAATATTGACCTCAAATGGCATTCCATAATTGTTTTGTATATTTACAGCCCAAACCATGAATTTCACTGTAACATATTGTGGTTACATCAGTGGCGTTGAAGTTAATATACGAGCCAATAACACTAAAGAACACTGGGCATAAGTCCATGGTGAGAATTGTACGTAACTGAGACCCTCCTCTGTTTTAAACTCTTAACTGCCCCAAACATTTCAGTCTGTAGTTACGTCTGTAATTATGTACCATTTGGTATTACATCCTCAATACTGCCGTGTAGCTCAACTCCTATTGCAGCCCTTTGTGACTAAGGTCTATTAAGTAAATTATTAAAGTATTTGAGTTACTGAGGATTTCGTCACGGTTAGATTGATTCCTGTACACTGAGTCATGGTTCTGTGAGGGATCGACCGATCACGACATAGTATTACATTTGCAATTGCTTGTGTGTGTTGCATGATTTAATAAATAAAGTTTTGCATAAGTTTTAAATTTAATCTTTCCTTATATTAAGGAATTAGGTAAGATTAGTCTTTTTTAGGATCAGGTGTCTAATGGTTAGGTGGGTTTTTGAAACATGAACATTTGAGACATGATCATAAAGCTCCGCCCCCAGAATCTTAGGTGACTCGTAGAGTGTCTATAAAGTGAGTCACAGGAGGTGCATCCAAACACAAACAAGCATTCTGGACCGGATGTACATTTTCCAAACAGGTTTTCTCAGCGACTTAGTACACTTTTGCTAAGGACATGATGTAATCCATTGGGGTTTTTTTTGTATGTGTGTCTGTGTTTTTTATGTAAGTAAGTAATTTTATGAAATAAACAATTGCACCCAGCTCACGGTGGCTTAGTGGTTAGGTCACACCTCCAGGATTAAGGGTTCGATTCCCACCGAGGCCCTGTGTGGCCCTGTATTTGCGGAGTTTGCATGTTCTCCCCGTACCGCGGGGGTATCCGCCGGGTACTCTGGTTTTTTCCCCCAGTCCAAAGACATGCATGGTAGGCTGATTGGCATGTCCAAAAGTGTCTGTAGTGTGTGAGTATGTGTGATTGTAAGCCCAGCGATGGATTGGCCCCGTGACCCTGAAAAGGATAAAGCGGTATAGAAGAGGGATGGATGAATTGCACCATCAAATAGCTGACAAAAAAACCTTTGGGAATATATACAAAAGGTCTTATACATATCGATAGATATAACATGCATGAACCATAAAGTGTTTTGTTTTTTCCATATACCCCCATTTTACATTACTGGAATTGCATATGTAATGTAATTTTACATCCAGAAAACATCATTTTATATTTAACTTTTTCAACAAATAAAAAACTGAAAAATTGGGCGAGCAAAATTATTCAGCCCCTTTACTTTCAGTGCAGCAAACTCTCTCCGGAAGTTCAGTGAGGATCTCTGAATGATCCAATGTGGACCTAAATGTCTAATGTTGATAAATAAAATCCACCTGTGTGTTTTCAGTTTTTTATTTGCTGAAAAAGTTTGAAATATCCAATAAATTTCGTTCCACTTCATGATTGTGTCCCACCTGTTGTTGATTCTTCACAAAAACATTATAGTTTTATATCTTTATGTTTGAGGCCTGAAATGTGGCAAAAGTTCGAAAAGTTCAAGGGGGCCGAATACTTTCACAAGGCACTGTAGATGATGTTCGATGGAGAGGGAGGGAGCAGGAAAAGGTAGTACATATACAGTGGCATCCAAAAGTCTGAGACCACATTTTAAATCTAGGATTTAATAAAATTTGGATATAAACAGATGGTTTTAGAATTTAGAAAAATTTTAAACAAAGACAGTAAACTTTCAATATTTTGAATATATATTTTGAATACCCATCCTTGCTCTTGAAGGACTAGGCCTTTTTGGAGGCTCCTTATATACTATGATTAGATGATTGTTTCACATCATTTTCTTATTTCAACTTGCTGCATCACTATTACTCCTAAATTGCCCCAAAATTGTGGCATCCATGCCAGCTCAAATGCACACTGTCATTAAAGCAAACGGGGGACGTACCAAATACCAAGAAGCTCTGAAATTCATGTAAATATTTCAAATATTCGACGTTTCACTCAAGTAGTTGTCAAGAATATAATTTGTAATGAAAATTGTTGTATTAAATTAGAAAATGGAAGCATTTTCACTAGTGGTCTCTTTTGGACCCCAGTGTACAATATATATACTGTAGCGGCGATTAAGGGGCCAAGCACTTTTGTCCTTAGCAACAGAGAAAGACCAGAAGCCATTTGGACCATCAGCAATTGTTCCTAAGTTGATGGCAATACATCAATCTGTTGCTCAGATACTGCCTCACTTCCTGTTTCCAGTAGCCTTGCCAAGTTGCAAATGAACTCGAAGCTTGTTTGCTAACATCAGGTCATGCTGCTAAACATATCTGAATTTGGTGTCAGTAAGTAAACGTGTTGCAGGGCAAAATTGGACATAATGTTCACAATAACAGCTCCTCAATGCACCATCATAGAATTCTTTGATTTGTTGGGTCATGTCGAGTCCAATATATACCATTTAATAAGACTGAGCTTTCGCAATGCATGCTTCTTGTACAGATCTTTTTGTCCATCGAATTCATAAAATCCTCATTTGCTCACAGTCACTTTTAAAACAGAGGGATGTTACGTGTGACTGTTTGTGTAGAATTGCTTTGTGCAAAACCAAATGTCTGTGTGAGTGGTCTCAGAAGATTAAATAGCTTGTTCCAGGGGTCCTGGGCTGGCATGGTAACGTGTGAGGCCGGTTGGTCATACTGCCAGCTTTAATAATCTTTGAAAGGCATTGGATGTGGTATGTGGTAGATAAATTGGCGTACATGACTGCACAATTTCAAAAGGCCTTTTCTTGTCCCAAATAATACTGAACACATGGGTCGTGATCATGCTGCTCAGTCACACGTGTTCTTAGAAAAAAAATATCGCATTCATATTTTATTCAGTGTAGAATAATTAAGCATCAAATATCACAAGCTATAAAAAACAATATCACATGCTGTTGTACTGAATATCAGCACGGCTGTGATTACCTCAGGCGAATCAGTACAATATTCAGTATAACAGCGAGTATGATATTGTTGTGGTGTTTTTATTTATTTATTTATTTTTACAACAATTCTATAAACAAGAAATGAATATCAAGTAACTGATATTTCAGACATAAGCTGCCAACGACGCCACAGCTGGATAGAGCATTGCATGTTGCCATGCCAACACACAGACTGACTGACAGCCCATGTAGTCGTGGTTTCAACGTAATGAACTATTCCTACTGTTGGAATTATGTAGCGATCAGTGAAGTGATATACACAGTGACATGTACCAGTGCTGTTATGCTAATTATCAGCCCTCTCGGAGCGCTCCATGTCTAATCAAATTAGTCTCGACTCATTCCGAAGTAATTCCAGTGTGATCGAACTTTTTACTTCCCAAAAACAGTTTCATCCTTGCTTCAGTGGATAAATACACCTGGATTGTTTCATAAAGATGTTCCTGTGTTCATCCCAGGACTCCTAATTACAGTACATCGCTCATACTTTCAACACCTTTAGTACTGTTTGACTTGACCTTTCAACACCTGAATCCCGTAATAATTTATAATCACACTCTTCACCCAGAAGAGGTTCTGTTTTGCGTCTGGTTCCTCTCAAGGTTTCTTCCTAAGGTCTTTTCAGGGAGACTCTCTGGTCAATCTCAATCAGCTCTCTAGTTCAATAATCAAGGCACTGATCAGGGAGTCAGCCATTTTAAGGGCTGTCATGATCGCAAAAGTGCACTAGTGCACATTAACGTTCGTGCCCTAAAAAATCCCACAATGCACCGCAAAAACCAAGAAGCATCGATGCTCACTTACTGGAAATGACATCATTTTTTCCCTGAAGCCTATTAGCACAAAATAATGAACTCTCAAACAACTTCGTCTACTAACATAAGCTGTTTGTTATTGTTGTAGCTCTGAAATGATTTACTTACGTTAGCGATGTTTAACTTTGTGACGTTCTATATATGGTTTATTTGAGTCTAACGACTTTTAAGTGTTTAAAAAAAAAAAATAAATCTACTAGCTAGACTACGATCCTGCTTGAAGTACCATTACAGAAACACGTGATTAAGCTAACAAATGTATATGTCCTGCCTGTGATAATATTTTACTTGGTCATGTCTCCAGGGTGCTAGTGTCCGAACTCACAGAGCTATGGTCGGCTGTGGCTCAGTCGGTAGAGCGGGTTGTCCACTAATCCACTAATCGTAGGGTTGGTGGTTTGAATCCCGGCCCGGGTGATCCCATGCCGAAGTGTCCTTGGGCAAGACACTGAACCCTAAGTTGCCCCCGATGGCAAGCTAGCACCTTGCATGCAGCTCTGCTACCATTGGTGTGTGAGTGTGTCTCATTTGTAAGTCGCTTTGGATAAAAGCGTCTGCTAAATGAATAAATGTAAATGTAGCTAGGGAGCTGACCGAGACACGCTAAGAATCTCTTGTTAAAAGTGTTCTACAACTGGATTAATTTATTGATCTCTTTCTTTTTCAGAGTTCCAGTGTCACTTTTCAGTGACGACAGTATTTACGAGGTGTCAGCTCGGCAGGTTGACTTGGAGACCCAGAACATTTTCCGTGCGCACGTCCACGCGGGCAAGGGTCTGATCAAAACAATGTGCAGAGAAGACATAGTCATTTACCGGGAATATGTGAAAAATAGGTACATGTGACTCATTAGACATGTTCTATCTCTTATAGAGGTATTTCTGTAAGCCTGAAAGAAGACCTTCCAGGAACTACGTGTCAGATGGTCTTCTTTAAAAAATAATGATAATAATTAAATTAAATTAAATAACTTTCTTCAGTTGACCTTTTTTATAATAAAACATCTCAGATCTCTCACAGGTCATCAGAAGGTCTGCTCTCTGATTCTCTGGACCTTCATTTACACCACCACATTGTGGAATCAGGCTCGGTTTTGACATTGTAAAGAATGTGACCGGTTGGGAATTTTATTTCATTTGATTTTATTTTACTTGTCGTTATACCACCAGGACTGGATATTCCAATGATAGTTTTTTTGTTTTATTTCCAGTGCCTAGATATCAGTATCCTCTGTACATTCCTTGCTTGTATGAGAATATGGATTTCACAGGTACAAGTTGTACAAGCTGGACTGGTATTGTGCATCTTAGCTTTTTTTTTTTTTTTTTTGCCCTTTTTAATTAACCTTAATTATTTATATAGTGTCATGATTACATTTAATGTGTATGCAAATATGCTTCTGTAAATCATTTCAAAATGTTACGTTTGTGTATTTATTAAACTTGTTTCTCACAACATTGTGCACTGTTTTCATTTGTTCTGGTTGGTCCATTGGCTCTCCTTGTTTCTCGCTGTCCAGTCGTATCTTTTGCCCATGAGCCTCGTGACTCCAGAGCAGACGGACAAGCCATAGAAACGGCAGCACAGGAGAGTCACGTGGCTCAGAGTATAAATGACATGGCAGTCTCACAAAAATACACAGGTGGACACATGCACACACACACACATTCATACGAGCACGCGCACACACACACACACATTTTACTGCTCATCACATATGGATGAGGTGCAGCTATTAGCACTTATTAAAAATATATTAGGTAATAATCCTGACAAGAAGAACAACATGATTCAAACAGGGTTGCTTTTTTTCCAACACTGCACTAAAACAGGCTTGAACACGATATTTAACATATCAGATTTAAACGTGGTCAGAGAATGTGGTGAAAGCTGAAAGATTTCGAGCTAAATCCTAAACCATCCTTCAATCAAGTCGCAATCGTGCACATGTGCACAGAATCATCTAGAACAGGGGTTCTCAATGTTTTTGCAGCCAAGGAACCCTTTATGTATAAAAGAAATATATTGAACCCTCTGCTACTGATGCAGCGGTGCTTGAAAGTTTGTGAAGCCTTTGGAAATTTTCTGTATTTCTGCATAAATAAGACCAAAAACATCATCGGATTTTCACACCAGTCCTAAAAGTAGATAAAGCGAACCCAATTAAAGAAATGAGACAAAATTATTTTACTTGGTCATTTATTTTTTGAGGAAAATAATCCAATATTACATATCTGTGAGGTAGCAAAAGTATATGAACCTTTGCTTTCAGTATCTGGTGTGACCCCCTTGAGCAGTAATAACTGCAGCTAAACGTTTGGGGTAAGTGTTGATCAGTGCTGCACATCAGACTGGAGGAATTGTATCGCGTTCCTCAGTACAGAACAGCTCATCTCTGGGATGTTGGTGGGTTTCCTCACATGAACTGCTTGCTTCAGGTCCGTCCACAACATTTCCATTGGATTAGGGTCTGGACTTTGACTTGGTAACATTAACTTTATTCTTCTTTACCCGTTCTTGTGTGTTTAGGGTCGTTTTCTTGCTGCATGACCCACTTTCTCTTCAGATTCAGTGCATGGACAGATGTCCTGACATTTTCCTGTAGAATTCTCTGATATAATTCGGAATTTATTGCTCCATCAATGATGGCAAACCGTCCTGGACCAGATGCAGCAAAACAGATCCAAACCATGACACTACCACCACCATGTTTCACAGATGGGATAAGGTTCTTATGCTGGCATGCAGTGTTTTCCTTTCTCCAAACATAACGCTTCTATTTTAGTCTTATCTGTCCACAAAACATTTTTCCAACAGCCTTCTGGCTTGTCCACGTGATCTTAAGCAAACTGTAGATGGTAGGCAGTGTTGTTTTTGGAGAGCAGTGGCTTTCTCCTTGCAACGCTGCCATGCACACCATTGTTGTTCAGTGTTCTTCTGATGGTGGACTCATGAACATTAAACATTAGCCAGTGTGAGAGAGGCCTTTAGTTGCTTAGAACTTACTCTGAGTTCAGGGACATGCAGAGAGTTCCTCAGGGGCTCAAATGTAAAAAAAAAAAATAGTAATAAAAAAATAATAAAAAGCGCTATATCACCAAAGAACTAATCTTAATAAAGTATCATATGATCCCTTATTACTTTATTAACTTTAATTTAACTACATATTCCTATCACCCTCTTGGACATCAACAGACCGCGTGTGGTCACAATAATGAATATGAGAATGACACTACTAATAACTTAATGGTATTTTATTTTTACATTTATAGAAATAATTAAAACAAAATGGCAACTTTTAGTGGAGAGATGAATAAAAAGAATCTTTAAAAGAAAAAAAAAACACTACAGTATTACCAGCCACAAAGCTTTCATTTTAAAAGGATAAATTTATAGATAGATTTTAATGATCTCATATCACAATTTTTTCATATCACTTAGGCTACAGGACTAAATTTTCCATATTAGGTAACAAGGGGAAAGTTACTCTATGTATATAGTATATATTTGCAATCTGGAAAAGTGGGACGTTATTATTCTGTGCTGAGACTGGCGCTGTTGAATGTTCTCCAACTGAACTAAATGGTTTTTATTTATATAGTAGGGCGGCTGTGGCTCAGTCGGTAGAGCGGGTTGTCCACTAATCCACTAATCGTAGGGTTGGTGGTTCGAATCCCGGCCCGGGTGATCCCATGCCGCAGTGTCCTTGGGCAAGACACTGAACCCTAAGTTGTCCCCGATGGCAAGCTAGCACCTTGCATGCAGCTCTGCTACCATTGGTGTGTGAGTGTGTCTCATTTGTAAGTCGCTTTGGATAAAAGCGTCTGCTAAATGAATAAATGTAATGTAAATATACAAAACGCCTAAACGACAGTGGGGGCAGTGCCGCTGGGGGTAAGGGTAATCAGTGTATGGCCGAACAGTACACCGTATAATACCGACTATAACTCTGTAAACATATGATGCCTTTTTTGCAATGCATGCTCACCTTTTTTCATCCATATTAATAAGGAAGCTGTCCCTTTTGCTACCTCCTTCAGTTTTCTTTAATTTTCTGCTGTCTCTGTCTGTCTGGCATCATGCCCTTACTGACTATATAACACAACAGGGATGTCTGTAAATGTAGCAAGCTTGAGTAGCTAGTTCTTACCAACACATTCCTTCTCAATCAATTTGAAAACTACTGTCGCTAAGCATATACAATTCTGATAATATTATGAAAAGGTTAACAGAATCGCATCGTGACTGCGTCATGACAACGAGACTATATGTCTGCAGACTCAAGTCGGACAAATAAATAGGTGCGTTTTACATAATATACGTGTTTAATTAATGTTGAGAGAGGCATTTTAACTTTATAACTTGAGCTTGAGCCCCTAGATCCCCCACTTCTGCATGTCCCTGCCTGAGTTTCTTTGTGACCTTGTGGATTATTAGACGTCTTGCTCTTGGAGTGATCTTGGTTGGTCGACCACTCCTGGTAACAATGGTATTAAATTTCCTCCATTTGTGCATAATCTATCTGACTGTGGATTGGTGGAGTCCAATCACTTTAGAGACGGTTTTGTAATCTTTTCTAGTCTGAATTCTTTTTCTGAGGTCCTCATAAATCTCCTTTGTTTGTGCCATGATACACTTCCACAAACATGTGTTGTGAAGATCAGACTTTGATAGATCCCTGTTCTTTAAAAACTCACTCGCACCTGACTGTCATCCCACTGATTGAAAACCATTGACCTGACTCTAATTTCACCTTCAAATTAACTGCTAGTCCTAGATGTTCACATACTTTTGCCACTCACAGAAATGTAATATTGGGTCATTTTCCTCAATAAATAAATGACCAAGTATAATATTCTTGTCTCATTTATTTAGCTGGGTTCTCTTTGTTAACTTTTAGGACTTGTTGTATTTATGCAGATATATAGAAAATTCCAAAGGGTTCACAAATTTTTCAAGCACCACTGTATATGAACATAATCCACCTATACTGTAGGGCCAGAAATATGTGGACACCCCTATGTGGAAGCTTAATCTTCTTCTTCTTCTTCTTCTTCTTCTGGCTTTTATCCCACTAGGTGGGGTTGCCGGTGTGGGTGACTCTTCTCCAGACCATTCCAATTCAGGGACCCCATCAAGATGGTCCTCTCCACCTCCTTCTCCCTCCTCTTCTCTCTGATTAAGCTTAAATAAAGATCAGCTACTTCTGTAGGATTTTCTTGACAGCTTGGTTTCATCTGTCTGCTGAAGCCATGGTCTGCAAAGACCTTACAAAGCCTGTACAGGGTCTAACTGTTGAAAGGAATCAATCAAGAGCAAGGTACGAAATTTTTTCCAAACATTAGATTTAACATGGAACACCGTTAAGGCCATCATCAGCAAGTGGAGAAAATGGAGCACCACGGTGACATTACCAAGAACAGGCCGTCCCTCCAAAATCTATAAAGGGACGAGACAAAATCTTATCACGGAGGCTGTCACAGACAAGCAGCACCATTAAAGGAGCTGCAGGAATATCTGACAAGTAGTGATTACTCTCTGCATGTGACAACAATCTCTCGTATTCCTCACATGTCTGGGTTATGGGATAGGGTGGCTAGACAGAAACCCTTTCTCACAATAAAACATCCAAGCTCATCTAAAGCTTTCCAAACCATGTGACAAAATGTGTCATGGTTTAATGAGAACAATTCCCAAAAGGTATAACAAAAGGTTTGTTTGGTGCAACAAACACACGTCACCAAAAGAACACCATACCTACGGTGAAGCATGGTGGAGGAAGCGTCATGCTGCAGGGCTGCTTTGCTTCACTGGGGCTTTTATTGAGGTGGAGAGAATACTCTATAGCTATCAAGACCAGCTGATTTCAGTGTAAAACGTTCATGTGTCTGCCAGTAAGCTGAAGATGAAAAGGAATTTCACTTTTTCAGCTTTCACAATGACCCAAAGCATACATCCTTATTAAGAAAGGAACAGCTTAGCCAAAACATCAAATTTTTTGAATGACCTAGCCAGAGCCCAGACCTGAATCCAACAAAAAACCTGTGGTGTGACCTGAAGCGGACTGTGCACTTGCAATGCCCTTACAATCTGAAGGATCTAAAACGGAGGTCTTCAACAGGGGGTCCGCGGAGGTACTGCATGGGGGTCGTGAAAGTTTTGGTACCAGTTTGATATAACACAATTTCATACTATATATAATTAGGGGGTCTCCGCTCCATCTCGCCATCAGTTTGGGGGTCCTTGGCCTGGAAAACGTTGAAGACCCCTGATCTAGAATGTTTTTGCAAGAAAGAGTGGAAAATGTTATCAAGTTAAGATGAGCCGTGCTGATAGACTTTTAGCCAAAAAAAGTCTGAGTGGTGTACTCAAATCAAAAGGTGCTTCAACAAAGTATGAGTTTATGGGTGTGCACACATATATACAACAAGGTTATTGTATGCCCCCCCCCCCCAATAAACGTTTCTGACTGTTTTCCACTTTATTTGTATACTTTCACATCAAAGGTGAGAAAAGACCTGACCTGACATTTATCTTAGTGTTATTCTTAACAGGGGTTTGTAGACCTTTTATATCCATTGTACTGTAGGTACGGCAGCTGATATTTACTAGCTGATATGTTATGTTACATAATAAGCCGTGTAGCTTATAATTCTTGTCTTTCTGTGCAATCCTGGGCTTTGATCCACAGTTCTGTCACTGTCACAGTTTGATTGATCATTTCGTCAAGCTCCTATTGTACAAGTAATCTCATACCTACTGGTATACAATCACTGGTCAGTTTTTAGGAACACGTACACTTCATGCACTTAGCATATTCACATCAAACATGAGAATGGGGAAAATGTGATCTCTGGGACTTGTTGTTGTTGACTCTGGTTGTAGCTGGTTTGAGGTTTTGTAGAATCTGCTGATCTCCAGGGATTTTCACTCACAACCGTTTTACACAGAATAGTGAGAAAGAAAACCCAGTGAGCGGCACTTCTGTGGACAGAAACAACTTGTTAATGAGAGAGGTTGGAGGAGAATGGCCAGACTGGTTCTAACAGCAAGGCTACAGTAACTCAAATAACCACTTGTTCCAACTGTGGTGAGAAGAAAAGTATCTCATAACACACAACACATCACATTTTGAGGAGGAAGGTTTTCAACAGGTGTGGACATAAAGATTCCCACTTATATCTTGCATGTTGTTGTTATTATTATTATTATTATTATTATTATTAGATCAACTTAGATCAAGGCCTATTTATGAATTGACAGGAATTGACATGACTGACATGCCTCTTTTTCCTGATTGCTGGATCTTAATGCTTTACATCATTCATTTTTCCACCTCTTGCTTTCAGAGTTGTCTTCTTCTTCCCCTTCTTTTGTTCTTTTTTCTTCTCTTCTCTTTGCTTTCTTGCACCTCTGGCCATTTTGTATCTCATGTTATTGCTACATGTATTTTTCTTTCACTCAGCCTGCTGTTCTGTTCTGTGCTGTTTAAGCTCAGCAGTCGTCAATATATCTGCCACTCTTTCTTTTGGTTCCGTCTCTACATCATCCTCATGTTGTGTACTGCTCGGTTCAAAGATCTGTCGAGTCATGTGCATGTGTGTGTTCATGCAGAATAAGGACACTCTATATATAGGTTTATGCACTTTTGCACTTTACTCTTGTTGTTTTGTTTGAAAGAAGAATGTAGACCTTATAGTCATCAGGCATTATTCATATCCTTGGTTTGCATTTGTTGTTTTATGCAATAAAGCTTTTGAAGTGCTGTATATATTTTATCATGTGCATATTTGCAATGTTTGAATACTCAGATATATCTTTCTTCCTCTCTCTTTCACCCACACCCATCCACCCACTTACACTTGTTCTACATTTTCATGTTTTATTCTCTCTCACTCTCTCTTTCTCTCTTTCTCTCTCTCACTCTCTCTCTTTCTCTCTCTCTTTCTCTTTCTCTCTCTCCCTCTCTCTCTCTCTCACTCTCTCTCTCTCTCTCTGTCTCTTTCTCGTCTGCTGTTTACTTGAGCACACTTTTTTTGTTGTACCCTGCTCCCTGGCATAAGTGCATGAAGCTCATGTGGTTGCCTGGATACACAGAGATACAGTTTTCAGGACAGGTAGCAAGGCTATGTGTAGCAAGGTAAAGCTTCTAAAGGAAAACAAAAATCAGCATTTTTATCTAAAACATTTTCTACCACAATTAACCACAACTTCCAGGACATTCAGCGAGTTAATAAATATATTCTGCACTCTCATAACTGCACACTATTAGTTTCACCGATGTTATTAATCCATATGCTTTAATATGAATGCATAATTAAGGTTTTTCATTCTGAGTCCAAATGTAATACAAAGTTCACTTTTTCTTTTATCAGAAGTGATCAGCAATTCTTCCTGTTACACTGGAAGGTGTATTAACTACCTTAGATCATGTGTGGAAGAATCCTGGAAGCCAAAGATCTGTCAGCAGGTATGTTCTCACACATCTCAATGATGCCGTATCTGACTCCAACAACACAATGAAGTCAGCTGGCAGAATTACAGTCAAAACTGGCTCAACTCCAAGCCCAAACAACTTGCTGGCTGCAAATGCCCACATCTGGTGACGAAATGCAACAAGCCTAGAAAACAACTCGAGTTGTTCTGCTTGGTGAGTCTTACTTTTAACAGAGACTAGCTTACAGTCCAATTACCAGCCGTCCTTCTCACACCTTATTGTACATATACTAAGTCTACAGCCACTCCCTGGTTCCATGTTCAACACCTACAAGGGGCCCACCTCGACTGCACTTACTTTAGGCAGGGAGCCACACCCTCTGTGGGCTCCTGAGTACCCCTGGTTTACTCTGTGGGTCTTTATGGCACGGTCATAGGGATACAAACTGCAGTTACCGCAGTTTTTTGGAGACTAAAGATCTCATGATATTAGATACAAGAAAAGTTGTCACTCTGTCCCAAGAAGTTATTTTCCTCCTATTAGAGTGGTATGATAGAAAAGGTATTTGTACCTAAGTGTAACAGATGTTGTCCAAGCCATGTAAGCAGTGCAGTGGACCGGTGAAATACTTATTTTCCAATTCCATCTGCCCCATAACAGAGACATTTCTTTTATTTTTTTTATTTATAAGTTTTTTTAGTACACTTTTCAGAGTACAACAAAATATAGCAATACAGAATCAATATATATATATATTTTTTTTTACCCAATAACAGCCCCTCCCACCCCGCCCAGGAATGTTTACATAAGATTAATTTATTTATGATTCATGTACATGTGATTCAATTACATATGTTTCGTATTATTTTCATAAATTCATACAGAATATTAACCAAAAAAAAAAGGGGGGGGGGGGGAAAAAAAAAAAAAACGGAAAAGGTGAGACTGAGGCAGGCTGAATGATGAGGATAATTCAGAAATATTCACAAACACATCGTTGATGAAAAGATCCTCAAAGCATTTCAGACCCTTCTGTTCCCAAATAGAGAATGTGGAGTCTATAAAGGAGGGGGGAAAGAGGTGGTTATTACATATAGGTGCCCCGGTTGAGGCCGAAACAGTTTTAAAATGTCGGCGAAGCTGGTAGAAGATTTTCAGGGAGGTATATACTATAGGATTATCAGTGTATTGTGAAAGGGCTACAGGAAGGGAGGAGAACACCAGAGCAGGGAGGGAGGTTGAAATACAAGACTGTGCTTCTAAGTGGCACAAGGGAAGAGAGGGGCCGGCACCCAGAACACCAGTTTCTGAATGTTAGCCGCCCAATAATAATACAGTGCCTTGCGAAAGTATTCGGCCCCCTTGAACTGTTCGACTTTTTGCCACGTTTCAGGCCTCAAACATAAAGAT
>JAFFST010048764.1:61414-78083 GCA_022414735.1 Noturus placidus
GAGAGAGAGAGAGAGAGAGAGAGAGGGAGAGAGAGTGTGAGAGGGAGAGAGAGAGAGAGAGAGAGAGAGAGAGAGAGAGATGATAAAGTGTGTGTGTGGAGGGGGGGGGTGTTGACGTCATTCGTGTTTTTAGCGGTCTACACGGTTTCCACAAACACACTTTGCTCGTGCTGTCCTCGCATCTGTATGGTCAATGCTTTCCCTCATGTTCGTGGAAGCCTCTGTTTTCCCCGAGACGAGGAAGCTTTTGCAGGAAGTTTTCCTGCATGTGAAGAGAAAGGTAGGGATTGGTTGATTTCCTCTCTTGCGATCTTAACACACTGTGTTTGATTTCACAGATGCGAGCCTTTGCTGGAGTAGGGAAGGGTTTCGTTTCAGCACCACGGACAGCACCACAGTTCCTTAGCGACTTCTCTACACTATGCTGCTTCAACTATTTCTTATTTGTATTGTTATTTCATTTGACCCGCTCTAATATATCGTTTTAACAGTTTCATAAAACGTATGATCGAGCCCTTGTGTATGGAGTCTGACTTTTCCACTTTTAAAACCTTTGGCTTGATGTTGCATTAGAAGTTGTGGTCGGTGTGTTGGTGTCTAACATGCAGCGGTCTGTGTTTAGGGCGATCACTGTGAAGATGAATGAGAGCGCAGCAGCGAACGAGAGCACGGTGGGATTTCCCATGGCCTCGTGGGTGGAAGCCGGAGCCTTCAGCGGAAACAGCAGCCTGGCGCTCTCCTCATCCTCCTTGTTTCTCGACTTTCCCATAAACCCATGGGACATTATGCTGTGCCTCTCCGGCACTGTGATCGCGTGTGAGAACGCCATCGTGGTGGCGATCATCTTTTACACGCCGACTCTGCGCACCCCGATGTTCGTGCTGATCGGCAGCCTCGCGACTGCTGACCTGCTCGCGGGAGTGGGACTGATATTGAACTTTGCGTTCCAGTACTTGATCTCGTCGGAGACGGTCAGCCTGATCACGGTCGGTTTCCTCGTGGCCTCGTTCACAGCTTCGATCAGCAGTCTGCTGGCCATCACCGTGGACCGCTACTTCTCTCTGTACAACGCGCTCACCTACCTATCCGAGAGAACGTTGCACTGCGTGCACGTGATGCTCCTGGGCGCGTGGGGAGCGTCGCTGGGTCTCGGTATTTTGCCCGTGCTCGGCTGGAACTGCGTGCATGACACGGCTTCCTGCAGCGTCGTGCCGCCGATCACGCGCACCAACGTGGCACTGCTCGCCGTGGCCTTCTTCACCATTTTCCTCCTCATGCTCGGCCTCTACTGCAAGATCTGCAAGATCATGTGCCGTCACGCGCACCAGATAGCGCTTCAGCGCCACTTCCTCGCGCCTTCACACTACGCCGCCACCAAGAAAGGTGTCTCCACGCTCGCCATCGTCCTGGGCACGTTTGGCGCGAGCTGGCTTCCCTTCGCCATCTACTGCTTGGTGGGCGAGCGCGATGACCCGGCCGTGTACACCTACGCCACGCTGCTTCCGGCCACCTACAACTCCATGATCAACCCGATCATCTACGCGTACCGCAACACTGAGATCCAGCGCTCGCTCTATGTGCTTTTCTGCGGCAGCGCGCGCACCGACGTGTCCTATCGTTCCAGATCACCGAGCGAGGTCTAGGTGCGACACTGACCCGCCCTTAAAGCCCACTTCACCTGGACTGCATCTGCGACAACTAAAAGTATGAACTCAAACTTCACCAGTTACGCAATTGCACTTTACTAAGCCTCGAGACAGACACGACTCAGTCTTAATGCTGTGAACAACGGACTTTGGTGACAAAGCAACAACCTCACGTGAAGAATGCATCTGAACTATTTAAAGTTAAAAAAAAAAAGGGAAAAGAAAACACAACAACAACAAAAGCAGCACTTTATATGACGATTTAAATGCCAAAGCAGTATTGTACAGCCATGTGACTTCTGTGGTTCATGTGATGGATTTTTTATCTTGTAAATCTGTCTCTGAATACGTGTTTTTATATGGACAAGAAAGTGAATTAAATCTGTGTATCTGCAAATTTCTGTCCCTGTAAATCGCACACTTAACACCAGGTTGACGCATCTTTTGTCCCCATGATGCACCAAAAAGCGCAAAAATAAATAAATACATACATACATAAATAGACACATTGCCTACATATTGGTTAATATCCACAACTAACAAGCAAACACTGACAAAGCCAAGCATCCACACAGATCTTGTGGCTAGAATACTCCAGTAGTAGCTGACCGGAAATAGATGGCAATAGCTCACCAAATTCACTTTTAACAAAATATAAATAAACAATACATTTGATTCAGACAAAGTAATATAGCACAGAGTCAACATTACAAACACATGTGTAACAGTGCATGACAAATCTCATACCCTGACATGGTCTAAAGTCTGTTCAGTGAGCTGTGCATTCTGAGATGCTTTTCTGCTCAGCACGGGTGTAAAGAGTGATTATTTATTTAGATAAGTGATTGGTTGGGAACACAGCATTGTTTTAATTTAACACTGTTCAGGCATCAAAGGTTTTCTAAACTAGGTCAGTGTGTTCTGAAATGAATACCAGTGAGTTTCTGTAATGTCTAACAAGTCTGGAGAGGATTTGTAGAGGAAGCTTGGCCACTCTTCCATGCAGTAAGCTCATGGTTCATGTGAACGCTCTCTGTGATCTCGAGCTGTTAAAACTGTTATTCTCAAGATATCCAATCTCAGTTTTTGAACTCCTCACATTTTCTATTATTTACATTTATTCATTTAGCAGACACTTTTATCCAAAGCGACTTACAAATGAGACACACTCACACACCAATGGTAGCAGAGCTGCATGCAAGGTGCTAGCTTGCCATCGGGGGCAACTTAGGGTTCAGTGTCTTGCCCAAGGACACTTCGGCATGGGGTCACCCGGGCCGGGATTCGAACCACCAACCCCACGATTAGTGGATTAATGGACAACCCGCTCTACCCACTGAGCCACAGCCGCCCAGCATAAGTAACCGCACAGGTTATCATACATTTCTTTTGGTAAGTCAATTAGAGCTCTGTTCACACCGGGACGTTGAACAGTCTGTTTAATGCCCCAATTGCTGTCAGTTCACACCCAGGAGTGAAACACGTGGCGTCAAAGCGCCACTTTTTTTTTAACGTCGAGGGGTTTGTTTTTAGTTTTTGTTTTGACGCACGTGTTGCGTTAAAAACTGGCTGACCAATGAGAGTTGCACTTTTGTCACATGTTCGCAGCCGCTGAATTTACATAAAAATACGACTTGATGGCGCTCAGGTACAAAACTGTCTTACTGATGAAGAAGAAGAAGCCAACACCCGCCATTTTAGTCCATCCATCCATCTTCTATACCGCTTATCCTTCCTTCAGGGTCACGGGGAACCTGGAGCCTATCCCAGGGAGCATCGGGCACAAGGCGGGGTACACCCTGGACAGGGTGCCAGTCCATCGCAGGGCACAATCACATACACACTCACACACCATGCATGTCTTTGGACTGGGAGAGGAAACCGGAGTACCCGGAGGAAACCCCTGCAGCATGGGGAGAACATGCAAACTCCGCACACACAGGGCCACGGTGGGAATCAAACCCCCGATCCTAGAGGCGAACATACTAACCACTAATCCACTGTGCGCCCGCGCCATTTTAATGAGACAGCATAAGTGACATACCCGAAATAAAATGCTCACTGCTAATAAATCCTTTTGCCTACACACATAAACAAGGTGTCCTTTCACCAGACTCAAAATTACACACAAAATACACTATAAATATAAGTGTATGTATGTATTTTTTTCTAAAGCATCCATTTAATTCTTTCAGTGTTATTTTCTACACTAAATAGTTTTGTTTGTTCTTGTCTCTTCCCTGCAAATGATAATCCACTGATTGATAGTCCATTGTATTTATTTAGCACCTGACATACATATATACATATATATATATATATATATATATATATATTCATTCATAAGTATTATTGTCCAATACCCGTCCCCGCCACCAAAAAGTTTAAAATAATATAATCTGGGTCAGATTATCTGTATGTGAATGCTATTGCTGTGACTTTGATATAATTCCAATAAGGACTTATTTTAAAAGAGTATATTGTTTAAAATGAGAACTTTATGGATTTAGCTTTAAAGAAGTATTTGTTGCAGTGGCCAAATCACCAAATACCTCACATTTCACAAAAGTGCACACCTTCTCAGTGATGAGTGGGTGTCAGAAACGGAAAGTTGTGCAGCGCCACCTTGTGTACTGGAATGTTTCTGCTTTTCAATAAGTGCCATTTAATGTCAGGGAGTGAATCGGCACTTTCATGTAAACATGTAATGACTTTTTTAGAAGACCTAAGTGGTCCATTGTCCTAATTAGGAGTTAAGTGAGAGTACACTTGAGGCTGTATTGATACCATGAGAAAATCCAAGAAACTCAGCCAACACTTCGGGGGAAAATGTGTGAAGCATGGGGCTGGCAGCATCATGTTGTCGGGTGTATGCTGGAAAAGGGACTGGTGCACTTTAGAATACAAAATACATGTCATCATGTGAGAGGAGGATTATTTAGATATACTTAAACAAAACCTCAAGACATCAGCCAGAAAATGCAAACTTGGTTCACCTGGGTCTTCCAACAGGAGAACAATCAAAAGCATATCTCCAAAGTTGTAGCAAATTGATCAAAGACAACAAAGTGAAGGTATTGGAGTGGTCCTCACAAGCCCAGACCTGATACCAATACAAAATATGTGGATTGAACTGAAAAAGCCTGTCTGAGAAAGAAGGCCATTTTTTTAAAGGCAATGTCAACAAGTACTGACAAATTATTTACAGACACTTTGTCAATATTTGTTGACACAGCCTTTAAATTGTATTGTAACCCACTGAATATCTGATATAGTAAATAAAAGCGGAAATAATTCCGTTTCTTAGCTATTTAAAAAACAACAACAACAACAACAATAATAATAATCGAAATAAAGTAGATGCATTGACAACACAGTGTGGAGCTTTAAAAATAGTAAAGAGTTAGTAAAAATTGAGTTTGAATGTCTTTAGCCTAGGCTAGGCACACTGTGTCTTTAACCTAGTGTAACGGTTGGCGTATAGGAGGCGGATGCAATCGCTGGATTTTTAGAGTTTTAATAGAGATCACCAAAACAACAAGACAAAGACACTATGACTGGTATTCCTAAGCACGGTGGCATTAAACTAACACTAAGACTAAACACAGACAACTTGACACTGAGACAGGAATCTAAACAGGGACAGGAGTCGAAACACACAAACAGGAGTCGAAACACACAAACGAAAGACCCCGACTAAGTGAAAAACCCAACTATATATACACACCAGTGCTCATTAACCAAAACGTAAATCAGGTGAAGAAAAACATGTAACTAGCAGTGGCTGATGGGAAATGCAGTCCAGAGTCCCTAGAATCGTGACACCTAGGTTCAAGACATTCAAAGTCAATTTTAACTAACTCTTTTTTTTAGGACCTTTTGCAATCTGCCAGATGTACAGTTGAAGCCAAAGGTTTACTTTTGGCTTCAACTGTAAATCTGGCAGATTGCAGAAGGTCCTAAAAGGACAGTGAGTGTTGATCTAATTAAAATTGTGCAGATTATAATATAGGAATCAGTGCCATTGTGTTTCGCAGGATTCCAGGGAGTGAAGTCTATAAATTTAAGTGAGTCAGTTGGTAAAACTGCTAAATTTGACCCTGTAGTAAGATGAACAGCAAATCACTTGCCCTATGTTTTAGCACAAAATGCAGATGTGTTAAGAAATTCATAAGGCCATCTGTTTCAGACAGGAAAGGCCAGGGACAGCTGCATTATAAACGCTCGTGGCTACTATCCCTTGACTTTCCTAGTAACACAGATTTGACTTACAGTCATATTTTAATTGATCTCCAGCGTTCCAGTTAGATGTGTGAAAGTTGTGGGTGCAGGGACGCACATCACACATTTTTACAAGCAAGCTTGAATGACAGTGTGTGATGGGAGTGTGTGGTGGCAGTGTGTACTTTTTCAGGACAGCTGAATGACGTGTGGTCTAGCGTTTGTCCATGTTGTCACTCCGACTGAAGAGACGGGACTCTTACAGATGCTTGAGTTTTATTGACATCCATAAAAGTGACATCACCAACTTTCACAAAGACCTGATCGGCCTAAAACTAGAACCTCGTTTTAAAACGCATCTGCGGTGGTTGCTATAGTACCATGGCCATTTGTGAAAAAGGTCACCTGTGGACCATTTATTCATAATCACACAGTGCTAACTTTTATTTCTTTAATTTATAGCAGTGATGGTCACTGGGTCGCATGTTGAAGTGAAACATTTTGACAAAATGAATAATATACTTGTAATAAGTCACTTTCAGAATTGTATAGATTTATACAGACATGATAAGAAGTTGTGTTGAGTACAACACATGACATTGTAATGAATAATGACACTTTCATTACCACATGATTATAAGTTAGAAAGGAATTATTTATAGCACATTAGAGCTTCAAGAGGCATTATTTAAGTTTATAACGATGCTTATAATAAATTATTACCATAGTAAATGACAGTACAGCTACTAGGCTACTGTGGCTTTTTAAGAACTATTTCTTCACCACTATAAGTTTTCATTGGTTTGGCTGGCTGTCATTGCCTGTCTTGCTCCGTTTCCCTTTCTCTTTATTTATTCGATGCTTTATTCATTGATGCTGCACCCATGCACCCTCCTCCACCTCTTATCCAGAGTGAGCAGGAGAGGGATTGTGGCTGTCTGTCGCACTGGGAAACATTACATTCAAACTTGGCATCAGTCTGGATCGTCACTGTTCTCGTTATCATTGTACAGCTTCAGAAATTTTTTTATTACGATAATCAAAACCAGGATATTTTTACACCTCAACAGAAATGTCAGAGCCACTTTTCAACCAGCCAGATAGTTCAACTTAAAATGGAATAGACTATAAAATGATACTTTGATCCTTTTACTCAAATGGCCCAAATATAGTCCAACATTTCCTGCTTATTATGATTTCATGAGAGTAATGGTGCTAGCAAGCAAGGAAGGACATGAAACATGCCTTGGCTTATTATTGCATTTTGGGTAAGGGGAAAATGTTAGATTACAGGTCGGTTAAGGCTAGAGTAATGGGCAGCGCTTTATTTTGACATCAAGCGTTTGGAATCCTTGAAACTTTTAAATTTTTGGTGTGTCAAGACACAAATACAGTCACTAAACACTAACCTAGCAGACACTAAGGACTGGCCAATACTGTAAAGAGCGGGTTGTCCACTAATCCACTAATCGTAGGGTTGGTGGTTCGAATCCCGGCCCGGGTGATCCCATGCTGAAGTGTCCTTGGGCAAGACACTGAACCCTAAGTTGCCCCCGATAGCAAGCTAGCACCTTGCATGCAGCTCTGCAACACTCGGTGTGTGAGTGTGCGCTCATTTGTAAGTCGCTTTGGATAAAAGCATCTGCTAAATGAATAAATGTAAATGTAAATGTAATTGTTACAAATACTCCCATTACAGGTGCTTTCCACAAGCACATAGTGATGGTACCAGTAGTAGCGACCATCTCCCAAGCACTTTCCGGTAGTATGTTCTATAGACCCTCTTCCAGGGCGAAGAGGGCATGATGGTGACTTACTCCTTCCCCAAATATGGAGCTGTAGATGACTTGGAACAAGAACTTTGTGTTCTGGAGGCCTGCCTGCCTGTCTATTCAGGTGATCATCCACTGCAGCATGCTCTCCCAGGCTCTGTCCAGGCTCCCTGCCTCTGTAACCATATTGCCTTGTAGTCACATGCTTCTCCATACCCTCTTGCACCTCTTTCTATATTAGTCTCCATCTGTCCTTGTCTTGGGTATTGTCACATTGGGGCTTGGGGAGCTTCATCCACTAGCCACCACTCCCCACTCTGCTTTCCCAACTTGTGCTTTTGTGACCAATTATGTGAAGCCAGCCATGTGCTCCAAGCTGCCTGGCATGCATATTATTCCCCTTTTCTGCACTGCTGTGTCAATATAGGCATTCTGGTGGAGAATCTCTCTTAGCCATTGAAGCAAAATACTGAAAGATATCCTGCACTCCCCTATGAGCACTGAGATGCTTCTAAACCTCTTAGTGGTCTCCTTCTATGGATTCATATGCCGTCTGCACACATCCACTCATTAGCAGCTCTTCCCCTGTGCCAGATGACCCTCAAGAGCATCCAGGGCTAATGGTAATTGTTTATATCCCAGCTAACTAACAACAAAAAGAAAATAATTTCACTGTACTATAATTTATATGTGACAAATAAAGGCATCATCATCATCATCATCATAAATTTTGTAATCTACTATACTTGGTACTGGGGTGGAATTACCTCTGGCTGTTTCATCCACCTCTTGAACCTCCTTCCAGTTGGAATGAATCAAAATTCACTGATGAGGTGGGCTTATGGGGGTCTTTTGATGTCCTAACTCATGTTGCCTTGTTAAGACACTCAAAGACTTGGTCAGTTTTTTTGTTACCACTTGGAAGGCATCTGCTATGCTTCTGCATAGGTAGCTTTTTGCTAAAACTAAACAGGTCTGCTATAAATGCTATAAAGATTGCATTCTTTTACATTTATCTCCTCCGCTTGGCAACACAAGAGTGGAAGAGTGGCTGCTGGTGATTTCTGATAATAACCTGGAGTCAGATTTCAGAGTCACACTTAGATGTTGCTTCTATAATTCAGATAGCATCTTTCTCAAAGTGGTGCCAATAATCTTTGCTGCCTGAAGGCCACTTGGCCAGTTGGAATCCATGTGCAATGAGGTTCTGTGGGGTGAATGTGTGCTGTATTGTTCTCTCCTTTGCCAAGCAGTCCATTCAGACCTGGTAGATCCTGAGGCCGTATGGGTTTTTGCAGACCTTGTTGCAAATACATCTTGAGCTTCTAGTTTATAATCCTTTTCTTTGAGTTACTTTTTAGGTCTGTCCTAGTGGGGAGCTCATTCTCCCTCATTCTTGAGCCCCCATGGGGGTATAATTTGATAGGTACATCCATAGAGAGTGTCTGTTCTTACTCACACAAGATGCAGGTTGAGTTGCTACCACTTCTTGCCACAATGAGTCACCTGTCTCCCTATTATTTTTGGTTGTCATTGAGTCACTTGCTAAGCCAGATCTGCTGACCATCCTAGGAACATCCTAGAATGCACTGAGAAACATCATCAATGATGCTTCTGACTGAAAATGTACTGAAAATGAACCAAATACTCCTATTATCTGATACCATAGCTCCAAAAACCCCTGATGATTTGTTAAATAATAAAACCAATGCTCCTTTAAACCTTTGTTCCTTTCACTACACTCACACAACTAGCATATATTTTCTTCCTTGTATGTTTTTTGAACCCCAACCTCTATGTTAATTATTAACCCTACAGTTTCTGAGAAATTGATAGGCTAAAAACAATTTGCGGTATTTTCTGTGATCTGAAAGAGCTTATTTCATCCCACGCTGCTCTTGACTATGTATATTATTCAATAGCCTTGCCAAGCCAGACCTTATAAAAGTGCAGATAGAAGAAGAGAGGCATTTATGTGTTCTACCTGGCATTTCATAAATGTAGAGGAATGTGCTTAGGCTTTTAAAGAAGTTGACTAGTTGACCAAGTTCTTTCTGATTTTTTTTTTTTGCAGAGATAATTGTGCTGAACATTGAATAGAGAGACCACCGTCTCACATACTTTACTAAACCTACCTTTGTTACTTTACCAAATATACTTATATATACTGCCTATAATTATAGAGCTATTATTGCACTCTTGAACAAACTAATCTAAATCCGTGGGCAAGCACAAACAAAGGCCAGTGATTAGGAATATCTGCATTTTTCCCCCTTTTTAGCACCAGTCATTTAATGTATCCACAGTGCCTAGTGCAGTTTATAGTGCATGCACAGATGTGTGTGCATGTGTGTATGATGATTAACCACCCTTCTTCCTGGAAACATAGGCAGGCCTGGATGCAAGTGCTCAGTAAAGCACTTTATTCCTCTCCTCTCACACAGAGTTGAGTGAGTAGATTGTGAAAACACAGAAAATGGCCTGTTGTGAAATAAAATTTTTCTGCACCGCGCTGCAATATAGTCGGTATGTGCAGCTGATGAACATTTTAAGCTAATAGAAAATGTGAATATGAATAGATTCAAAAGTACGCTGCCCTCAGATGAGGTTATTAATTTGCTCTCATTCATCAATGAACATAGCTATGATATTTAATATCTTTACAAACTCTTTGCTCTCTATCCAAGTTATCACATGCACACTTGAGCCCAAAAGATTACATACACTTCGACTAAAGACATTCAAACTCAATTTTGCACATCTCCATACATCACAACTGATCAGTTTACATACAGTACACGAGGTTAGTATCCGGTGTCATTGCTGTTGTTTGCTTTAACTTGAATCACAGTCTTGGTGTCGCCTTCCACAAGCTTCCCACAATACTTTGCCTGAGTTTTTGCTCCTTCCTACTGACAGAGCTGTTATAACGGAGTCAGGTTTGTGGATCTCTTTGCTCAGACATGCTTTTTTTCCCCAGTTCAGTCCAGAAATTTTCTGAGATTCAGGTCATGGCTTTCTGTTGGACACTCCAATACTTTCACTTTAAGCCATTTTGGTAGAACTCTAGAAATATGTTTAAGATCACTGTTCTCCTGGAAGGCCAGTTGTGACCAAATTGGAACTTTCACAACATGATGCTGCCACCCCCATGCTTCTAAGTTGGGATGGGGTTCTTCAGATTAAAAACCTCACATTTTTCCTCCATACATTGTGTCACGATTGCGGGGTTGAGGTGTAAGCAGGCGCAGACTTGAGTATTAACATTTATTGAAATACAGAACAAAACAAAGACACTATGACTAAGATACCTAAACTCGAGGGCAGGAAACAAACACTAGGGCTAATACACGTAAACACTAAGGCACAAAACAAAACAAAACAAACCAAACACCGTGACACAGAGACGTGAGTCTAAACAACGAAAGACAACGGCTAAGTGCAAAACCAGGACTATATATACCCACACCAGTGCTCATTAACACAACAAGAAGCAGGTGCAAGAATACATGTGACCAATAGTAAACCCATGTGACATCAAGGGGGCAATGGCTGCTGGGACATGGAGTACACCGGCACACTGGGGTGGAGACACACACACAACGTAAACACAGTCCAGGTGCTAGGAACAGTCATTGCCAGAGTACAGCCACCAGATGGCGCAAGAACCAGCCAAGGTGCAGTGCCGCACCTGGCCACCAGGGGGAACCGTGACACATTGCACTGTTCATTATATCCAATCAGTTCAATTTGTGTTTAATCTGACCAGAGAACACTCCTCCAAAAGCCTGGTGATCACCTGAAATCTTCTGTGTGGCTTTTTTTTTTAGTCCTGTCTTTAAGTTGGGGCTTCTTTTTGCACGACATACTGATCTGTTTCTAATTTATTGTTTTAAAATTATCTCTGATGTGAACCAAGAAGATGCCCTAATTTAGTTGTCAAAGGAAATGTATGGTTACATGAAATATGTGGAGATGTGAAAAACTGAGACTAGGTGTATGTAAACTTTTGGCCCAAACTGTACACACAGTCATTTCTAATAAAATCTCTGTTAGCTATAAATCGCTGCACAGAATTTTTTTGTCTTTACAAAAACACATAAAAAGAAATAAGGTGTCAGAACACAGGCCTAGTTTCTTGGGAGCCACCGAATGTTACAGTTCTTTTCCAAGTATCCATTAGTTCAAGATTCAGGACACTGGCCACAGAAAAATATTGCCGCCGAAACACTCATAAACCATGTGAGTCTCTGGCACTTCTGCCACAGGTGCAGATCCTTAATCACTGATCTACACTGTAGATAGGAATATTATTGCATGACAAGTAGCATTAGTGTTATATGTATTATGCTATCAATGATTATTACATTATAATATTGCTTAATTTAAGTTACACATGCAACCAAACCTAGCTTATATGATCAAATCCATAGACAATACACTGGAGAGATTTAAAGAAAAAAAAAACACACAATAAAAAATATGTATAAATGAGGCATGCCACATAAACACAGATACTTCAAGCCAAAACCTGTCAAGATGCTTCTTCCAAAGAATATACCATTTAAATGATCTTGACAGCTTACTTTAATTACTTTAACATTCTTACTTATTTAAGAGATAGCATGGTGGCCCAGCTTTAGCACTGCTGCCTAACAGCGTCAAGGTCTCTCGAAGCTTAGTGTCATATCATAGCAAACCAGTGACTACATTTCCAACCCTGCATTCCGGCCTCCAAACATGGCCACCATGGACTGCAATTCCCAGAACACTCACATTCACTCTAATCATGCACACCTGCATCCTATTCACAGCACTCACAACCACACATATAAGCGACTGGTTCTACAGAAGGACTTTTTGCAAAGTATTACGCTCAGTTGCTTAGTCTCTGTCGTATTTCCAACCCAGAAATAAGTTTGTGTTTGTTTTTCTGGTTATGGACTTTGTTTCCCCTGTTGACCTCGATTCTCTGCTCTGCCTAATTTTGCCTGATTGTTTGACCGTAGCCTGTCTTGTACTTTAATTTCTGCCTGATCCGTTGGACTTTGTTTGATTAAACTGCCATACCTGCACTTGCTTCTGTCCTGCGGGTACATGACGTGACGGAATACTTTGCTGCAACATGAAAGCAGTAGGAGTACATGGAAATGTCCGGCCACCATTCATGTCAGTCCCGTTTCCCCAGAGGAGGGACATAGAACTCCTGGACCTTAATTATGGATTGGGCAGCCACCCGAGGCAGTTCATATTCAACTGCCAAATGTACTTTTCGAGCCTGGCAAACCCCAAGTCGGACAAGAGGCAGTGGCTTGGGTTCATTGTGTCCCGGCTTTATGGCCTGACCTGTGAATGGGTGGAGCATCTGGCCAGTACATGGTCAGGTGTACTTGTGTAAATGTAACTCAGTTTGTGGAACTATTCATGAAGGAGATTGGGTGTCCAGTGCAGAGCTACAACCTGGATCAACTTTTGAGGGGAGTCAGTGTGACGTGCAAGCCTGACCTGCCATTCCACACCTACTATTAGTGGATTGACAGGGCAGCCTCCAGAGCTCATCTTCAGCCTCCAGCTGAAAGGGCAGTGGTGGAGGTGATGCAGAACTGGAAGACTGAGGGCTGCGGTAAAGAGGTCCAGCTACAAACCCACATGCAGGAAACTTGGGATCCATGGATCGTATTTCTGCTCTCGGGGATGTTTCAAGAGCAGCTAGCGTGCTCACAAAAGGCTCCACAAGAGAGCACCTGCGGAGCTGCAGCTGGACGTCAACATGGCAACCTCATCTCCAGAGCTCAAACCTGAGACCCATGAGATGGTCTCACCTGCTGAGCTCCAGCCAGAGGTCAACGTGCCTACCTCCTCCCCAGAGCTCCAGTATGAGACCCCATGAGGTGGTCTCATATACAGTGCTCCAGCCAGAGGTCAACGTGGTGACCTCATCTCCAGAGCTCAAACATGAGACCCATGAGGTGGTCTCACCTGCTGAGCTCCAGCCGGAGGTCAACGTGCTGACTTTCTCCCCAGAGCTCCAGAATGACACCCATGAGGTGGTCTCATTTACAGAGCTTCAGCCAGAGGTCAACGAGGTGAGACTACCTGAGACCCAACCTGAGACCCACGAGGTGCTCTCACCCACAGAGCTCCAGCATAAAGTTATAAAGTTCCTGCTAGAGGTCAACGAGGTGACCTCCCAAGCCATGTTCCTGTCTGAGGTCGACAAGACAGCCTCTCACGGCAAGTTCCTGTCCAAAGTGGAAGAGACGGACACCCAAGACACGTTTCTGTCTGAGGTCAACAAGGTGACCTCCATGCCAAGTTTGTCTGAGGTCAACGAGGCAACCCCCCACGCCAAGTTTCAACTAAACGCCAATGAGGTAACCTCCCAAGCCAAGTTCCAGCTAAAGTTCAACAAGGTGACCTCCCACGCCATGTTCCAGTCTGAGACTGACGTCATGACCAACCAGGTTCTGCTCACGCCTGAAATCGGCATCACGACCAACCAGGTTCTGCTCAAAACTGAAGTAGACGTCATGACCAACCAAGTTATGTGCACGCCAGAGTCAGTTGACACGACCAACCAAGTTCTTCTTATGCCTGAAACCATTATCATGACCAACCAGGTTCTGCTCACGCCTGAAGCCAACATCATGAACAACCAAGTTCTTCTCACACCCTAGTCTGCTGACACGGCCAACCAAGTTCTGCTCATGTCCGAGATTTGACATGGACAACCAAACACTGCTCATGCCTGAGTCTGTTAACACAGCTAAACAAGTTCAGCTGGCAGAGAAGAGGGAGGATGACGCTCGGCCTTCCTGCTCCGCTGAGGATGTCACTCCGCCTTCCTGCTCAAATTAGGACGTTGCTCTGCCTTCCTACTCCGCTTAGAACATTGCTCCACACTCAAGAAGTGTTGATGAGATGGTCCACTAAGTCAAGCACCTGTCTTAAGCTGACGACACAACTTCCCACGCCTGGGTCTTGCCTAGTGGCCTCGGCGAACTAGCCCCAGCCTCATGTCTGCTCCTCAAGGAACCTGCTACTTATTGGACAATGCTTGCATTGGAATCTGAGGCACTGTGAACACATTTTGAAGACATTTTGCCCAGAGGGCCAAGGATGAAGGAGTGCGTTTTGGCATTCCTGCCATATCACAGCAAAACCAGTGACTACATTTCCCATCCCTTATCACATGACCTAATCTATCTGTTAAAACAAATACATGGTATTAGTTTGTGTTTTGTTTCAACATGTTTTAAATGTGCTTTATAAATCAATAAACTAAACCAATAAATACAGCTAGCTAATACCATGTAAGCTATATCATCAGAGTAACTCGCAACCACTAGATTTCTTTAATTATTATTTGCTCACATTCCATAACGAAAGCTCACTAGTTTACCTTTATTAACTAAAATCAATACGATTTGAAGTGCAGATTTCTTTTTTCTATTTGTGATTCTTTTTTGTACCTTTACCATTTAAATTGATTAAAAGTAATCCTAGGAGTACTCGTCAAAAGCAGGGACATGTATTATGATGCTAACTATCTTAAATTTGAATAGGCGGGATTAAAACCATTTAATCTCTTGTGGACAACGATTCTGGAAAAAAAAAACATGGACACACAATTCAAGTTTTGTGATAATAGACTAATATTAATGCTGTCAAATAGCTGCTGAATGCTCTTTGGCTGATGGTGTCCATGTTTTCTTTTAAAGTAATAAAATCATTACTATAAGTTAATTTACAAATGAACAAAACCTGTTAATTTATAAAACCTTATGGATTATGTACATTAGGTCCAGATCAAATGGGCTGGTGCTCATGTTTTTTCTTTTTTTTTTTTGTTTTGTTGCTGAGCCAAGGAATCTACAGAACCACTTCTTTATTTTCTAGTCCTCACGGGCCAAAATCTTTTATTGGTCAAAATCTATACCGCTATACTGCAGTGCCCCCTTCAGGCCAATTACTTGGACTACAGCCTGATGACCATGTTTAGAGGAGAACAGGGTTTCAGCTAGTTGGTGAATGTGAGTGTGAGAGTGTGTATGTGATTGTGCCCTGTGATGGACTGGCACACTGTCCAGGGTGTATCCCGCCTTGTGCCCGATGCCTCCTGGGATAAGCTCCAGGTTACCCCGTGACCCTGAAAAGGAGTAAGCGGTTGAAGATGGATGGATGGATGGTCCAACAATACACATCTAACAATGCACATCGTGGCATTTTTGCATTGTGATGTTTAGACCACTAGAACTACTACTACTAGTAGTAATAATAATCCTAATATCCTAAACTGATACACATCAATACACATTGATGCTTATGGAACACAGTAACTGACTGGATAAATTTGTCAGTAACTATTTTCCTACTTGAAATGATTGATTCATGGATAGATTCATTGAATCACTTGCTGGAAAGCCTCACATTCAAACTAAGAAGCTTGAGAAGCAGCACACAGCTGCAGAATTCGGCTGATTTTGTGGCGCCATCACCTGGTAACGTACAACATTTACACTCTCCATTGTGAACCACAGACAGCACTTCTTTGGTAAAAATATACTCTACAAAACACTTATGTTAAACATGCATACATCTGAAGACATATGACTGTCATGAAACCTTTAACATAACATTAGCTTTTATTAATTCAAGCGAACTGTTACATTAAACAGTTACAGTTACAAGGTGTACACCTTAAACTTTTATTAGTTTTGTTCTTGTTGTTTCTTCTTCTTTTATTTTCCTGTCTGGAACATAGAAACAGCTAATGTTTAGAAATGCAGGCAAAAAGTAGTAACGGCACAGTACATTCATCAACTTAACAACACGTCTATACAAACCATAAGGCAGGAGAAGGAGACATGTATGGCCAGGTCTTTTCAGTTGATACTGTAGTGGTCTGATTCCTTATTGGTTTAAACACACCATGTAGAGCCCTCTGAATGCTAGAACCCTGATAAAACACAACATCCTGTCTTAATCTGTCGGCACCATTTAAACACCTTACGCTTTTGTTGTTTTTTA
>JAFFST010048764.1:80059-92000 GCA_022414735.1 Noturus placidus
ACTTTAACATTACCATTACTATGCTGTGGTTCCTATTTCACAACATACGTGTTAAAAACAAAAGAAATCACCACAAGAGTTGTGAATCTGTGTGAGACATGGAGGAAACCCATCTTGTATTGCTCTGGAAGAATAGTTTTCATTTTACTGTCTTAAATAAAAAATACACCCAGAGAGAGAACGAGGAATAGAGCACGATTGCAAGACTGAGGAGAATAGAAGGTATAAATCATGTTTTAAACTAGCTCACACCTTGCTACAAAGCCAAGGAACAGAAAGGTGAAGCTGCATTACAGTGCATACACAAACTGCCTTCTTTAAAATGAAATACTATTGTGTTTTGATCATTATTAGGGTTCATGCTATAGCACGGTTGAATTCTCCAATCTGCTCGTTCAAAAGGTACTGATTCATTTTCTATAACAGCAGCTCTAAAAAACATCATTGTGGATATGATGATGTAGGTTTGTGCAATACTGATTTCTTCCTGCATGCAACTTTCTATTTTAAACAAAACCATGATAAACATTATAATCATCCAGAATAGCAGCCTTAAAAGATACAGGAAAACGAGCATTTCCACTACTTTACTTTTACGGGTGTAAAATGATCAGCTGTGCATTCGGGAGCTGTTTGATAGCAACGGCGCTCACAAAAACACAGCTGGGTGAGGGATTTTTACGTGTTTTGCACAATAAACAGCAAATAATTGCTTACAAATCAGCTGTCTAATGTACTCATGGCCAACATTTCAGCTTTGAACGAATCTGCAGTCTTTTTTTGACCAATGCTCTTTGGTGCTGCGTATTTAATGACTTTTAAAGTGTTAGATTAGTGTGGGCAGCTGTGGCTCAGTCGGTAGAGCGGGTTTTCCACTAATCGTAGGGTTGGTGGTTCAAATCCCGGCCCGGGTGATCCCATGCCGAAGTGTCCTTGGGCAAGACACTGAACCCTAAGTTGCCCCCGATGGCAAGCTAGCACCTTGCAACACTCAGCTGCCAAAGTTTGTCCCATCTTCAAAAACATGGTACTGTGTCGTTACCAGAGAAGGACCTTAGCTTTCCAGTCCTTCAGAAAGATTTCTGTGAACAGAAATTTTTGTACATCTTCTGCCCTGGTGGCCACCATGTTTGGGACAAATGTCCTGTCCACCTTTATCCGTGGTGCAAAAAAGCTGCAAGAGGTAAAACCAGTAGACAGGACAAGTATAAGACAAATTTCTGTCAATTTAAGTGAAATCAGCAGTTTTGGGGATAGTACATATGGATCACAGTCTATTTTTTGGTTTTGACAAAGCACCACTTCTCTTCTTAAGTACGAGGAGTCATTTTAGCCACCTTTCACCTCTAGTTATTTTGTTGTGCCAGAAATTAGGTCCCAAAACAGAAATAATCACGTAACTGAAATGCTAAGATAGGTGATATATTGTACTTATTTAGGTACTTTCAGTATGTGGTGTGACCCCCTTGTGCAGTAATAACTGCAGCTAAACATTTGGGGTAAGTGTTGATCAGTCCTGCACATCGGCTTGTAGGAATTTTAACCCGTTCCTCAGTACTGAACAGCTTCATCTCTGGGATGTTGGTGGGTTTCCTAACATGAACTGTTTGCTTCAGGTCCGTCCACAACATTTCCATTGGATTAAGGTCAGGACTTTGACTGGGTCATTCCACAACATTAACTTTATTCTTCTTTAACCGTTCCTTTGGTAGAACGTCTTGTGTGCTTAGGGTCATTGACTTGCTGCATGACCCACTTTCTCTTAAGATGCAGTTCACAGACAGATGTCTTGCCATTTTCCTGTAGAATTCACTGATATAATTCAGAATTGTTCCATCAACGATGGCAAGTTGTCCTGGGCCAGATGCAGCAAAACAGCCATGATACTACCACAAACCACGATACTATCACACCATATTGTGGTTTTTCCAGACTGATGAGCAGCAATTCTTTTTCTGAGGTCCTCACAAGCATGTGTTGTGAAGATCAGACTCTGATAGATCCCTGTTCTTTAAATTAAACAGGGTGATGACTCACACCTGATCGTCATCCCATGATCGAAAACACCTGACTCTAATTTCACCTTTTAATGAACTGCTAATCCTAGAATTTCACATACTTTTTCCACTCACAGAAATGTAACATTGCACCATTTTCCCCAATAAATAAATGACCAAGTATTAAATTTGTCTCAAAATTTATCTGGGTTCTCTTTATGTTTATGTTTATGAGAGAATGTGTGTGTGTCTTATATATAGCTGAGAAAAGACTTATTTATTCATACGGTCTGTGTGTGTGTGTGTACCTGATGGCGGAGGCAGGCTTGATGTCTGCAGGGTGTGAAGGCGGAGGAGGTGGAGGCTCGTGAGGTCGACCGTACATGCGTTCTCCTGTGCGGTTGAGCAGCTCACTCATCTGAGAGTATGGCAAAGCAGCCAGAGAGAACGAACCATCCAAATGGTCCATGTACATTTGCCTGAAAGAGGTGAGAAAAAAGCAGGGTTGCCAGTTGCTCATTTTATTAAAGTATTCAAGTCCACACACAAAACACTGTGTATTACTGTTTACACTGTATATGGT
Organism: Noturus placidus; assembly: GCA_022414735.1. Taxonomy (NCBI): domain Eukaryota; kingdom Metazoa; phylum Chordata; class Actinopteri; order Siluriformes; family Ictaluridae; genus Noturus; species Noturus placidus. The sequence continues at coordinate 82,640 of JAFFST010048764.1, forward strand.
TACTTATTTTCTCTCTCTCTCTCTCTCTCTCTCTCTCTCTCACACACACACACACGCACACACACGCACACACACACACCTGGGGTCATGGTATGTTGCCAAGCCATTGCTAGTGTCTTTGTGTTTCTCTTCAGTGTCATCTTCTGCCAGCTCTGCCCCTAAAGCCAGTTTCTGCCACTCCTTTTTGCGATCATGAGGAGCTCGTGGTATCTTCTCTGGTTCTGCAGGACGATCGATGTTCTTTAGCTGAATGAAGAGACAGAGTACGAGTTTTATTATCACAAAATGGACAAGCAGGCAGATAAATCTCCAAAGGAGTTGGGGAAGGAGTTTGGGGGGGGGACGTGGGCATTTAGTCTTAGTCTTAAATTTAGAGACCAAAAAAAGGAGAATTCAGAGGGAACAAAAGAAAAGCGCATCTAGCTAAAGAAAGAAGAAAGAATGGGACATCCACATCTGCAGTTTATACCGCATGTGCAATGCTGAATTACATTTACACTTCTGCACTCCTAACATTTCACACCAATTTGTGTCTAACTAAAAATACACTTCCTCTAGTGGGTGTGTAAATATATGCACGCACACACAAACCTCATACGGTGTTTAACTAAAAAGACAGTTCTTCTTGTGCATTTGTGAGTATATGTGCGCGCACACACACACACACACACACACACACACACACACACACACACACACACACTTTTTACTCAGTGTTCTGATACAGTCCTCTCAGCTCTGTCAATAAACTAAAAGGCCGGTGCACACACATGCAAAGTAAGAGCAAAGTCTTCATACATTAGGACATAAAGCAGTGTCAGTTGTGCAGCCACCACAGCAGAGAAACACACACACACACACACTGCAGAATATGCCACAGATTTATACAGACACACACAGAGGAACAAACAGGAAACAAATAAATCTGAATGGCTTATATGAGTCTGTTTAGGACATTCAGGAAGTGATCCTAGCTCAGCTGTTTCCCTCTCTGCACTGTTTAAATCATTGTAATGATTTATGGCAATTACAATTCATTATAAGGACCTATTAAAATCACTGACACAACACTTTATATTTGAAGTCTGTTTTTCTGTAAGAGAAACTGAGACTGTTATGTATAAAGTCTCATCCTAATCTGGTTCTCATCCTAGTCTCATCCTTTACCTGAAAATATGGATTGAATCCTACGTATAGTGGAAAAAAAAACCCCAGCCATAGATTCCTTTGTTCCCTGTAATGAGATGCCTTATTGGCTAATTATAAAAGTCTACACATATATTGTACGTTCTCTAATTCACATACCTGCCCTGGGAGGTCTAAATACTTATAGACCTGATCATACAAGCGAGGATCCTGTAACTACAAGAACAAATTATAAAAGAAAAGCACCACATGGATAATTGCAACGTTTAAGAACATGCAATGGGGACAAGCAGAAATAAACTCTAAAAACACGGTTTATAAACATGCTTAAACATGTGCACAAATTTGTCTTAGCGTGAACATTATAGAAAGCTGAAAAGAAAGAAAAAAAAGATGAGATGAGGGATAGTGCTGCAACATAAACATATACAGTTGTACATTTTTGGGTTGAACTTAAAGTAAGAAAGAATAGCAAAAAAATATTTAACACAACACAATGCATAGTATTTTACAGAGTACAGTAACAATTAGAAGTGAATGCTTGTATTATGGCATGAATACACAAATATGAACTAAAACACTTCTTTATTCATGTGACAGTAGCGCAAGGCATATTATCATCTGCGAATACAGGCCAAGAGTTTCAGTTAATGTTCACATTAAACGTCAGAATCTGGAAAAAAGTGATCTGATCGAGGCATGGCTGTTGGCGCCAGGTAGCTCAAGTATTTCAGGAACTACTGATCTGAGATTTTCTGTTAGAAAAATGTCCAGTAAGCATCAGTTCTTTGGGTGGAAAGGCCATCATGATGTCAGAGGAGAATGGCCAGAATGTTTTGAGCTGACAGGAAGGCTACGGTAAATAAAACAGCCACTCTTTGCAACCATGGTGAGAAGATAAGCATCTCAAAACTTTCAGATTGCTGGTCTAAACCACATCAGAGTCCACTTCTGCATCAAGATTCGAGGTGATGTGTGTTCTAAATTGCTTTTCTGCTCGCCATGTTTATAAAGAGTGGCTATTTGACTTACTGTAGCCTAACTCTCAGCTTGAAGCAGTCTTGCCGTTCTCCTTTGACCTGGGTCATCGCTGGAGAACTGCAACTCACTGGAGGTTTTAGTTCTTTCTTTTTCACACCATTCTCTGTAAACCCTGCATGTGAAAAATACAAACCAGAGACATATCTCCTTGCAGTTCTCGCCTGGATTCCCACTGAAGTTAAACACAGATGAGCCTGGCCAGTACCTGGATGGGAGACGTCTTGGGGGAAATTAAGGTTGCTGCTGGAAGTGGTATAAGTGAGGCCAGCAGGGGGCGCTCACCCTGTGGTCTGTGTTGGGCCTAATGGCTCAGTATAGTGACAGGCTACACGTTTTTTTTTGTTTTTTTAAAAAAGGCGCCATCTTTCATATGAGACATTAAACTGAGTTCCTGACTCTCTGTGGTCATTAAATATCCCAGGAGACTTGTGCGACACTGATGGTAAAAGAGTCGGGGTATAACCCTGGTGAAATTCCCCCATGGACCCCTTATAATCCACATCTCTGAATTGTCTAACTTAACATCACATTTTCTCTACATCCTAATGTTTGATGTGAACATTAACTGAACCTCGACCTGTATCTGCATGATTTTCTGCATTGTGCTGCTGCAACCTGATTGGCTGCTTGGATACCTGCATGAAATACAAGTGTACAGGTTCCTAATAAACCGTTTGGTGAGAGTACATAGCATGAATGGAATAAAATTAAAACGAATGTGAACAGGCATGAGTTTGACTAATCCACCATCGAGTAGAGTTTTTCTTTTCTTGGTTGATTACTTGCTTGTTATTATTTGGTTGTAATTAACTAGATTGATTTGAGGTAGTAGACAGGACACAATTTTCTTAGTACTTACTAATGTGACATGCACATAACAGTTTGGAGGGAAAAGCACTGCGGCGGAGATGAGCGATGGATTACAGTGACACTCTCAAACACATTGCTGCTCCTTGTCAAGTGCTAATGCACCGTGTTCGTCATTTCTTCAATTTATATGTAGTTCACGAATGGCGTAACATGTTCGGTGTTTCTACTGCGGCACTTTCTGCCCATCACACATATGTCCATAAAGCAATATAAATGAGACAAAAAGCTAGGAAGATTGTTTAAACACACACACACACACACACACACACACACACACACAGATCAGCACTTTGATGGCTCTACACATTCATACATAAATTTTCTTTGGAAGATATGGAGGTTTTATTTTTCTCATTAACTACTTTGAAATATTTAGTAACTTTAGGGTAACTAGTAGGGAACAAACAGTACGTAGGAACATTAGTGCAGAATATGTATCTGGTCCTGCGGTGAAATTTAAAAGATTAAGCCACTCAGGAATGACCCGCTACTCCTGAATCTGTTCTCGCTCTAGCCGTTATGCTGTTGTTATATAATATATCTCCCAGTCATGACACTTTAGACAGTAGCGTAAGATCAACGTTTTCACTCCTTTTTAATCATGTAACCTGTCCTCTGCTCTGTTCTGTTACACATCCATAAACATGTAAGTAGCATTAGCACTTTCATTCCAGTTAAGATTTCTAATGACTTGAATCTAATGTCAGAATCCCATCTCTGCTTCTACAGCTACCACAGGTGTGTTGAAGTTCGCAGTCGTCTCCACCATCATGGTAACATATTTGAGATGAGTTATGTAAAATACCGAAACTTTTTTTTTTTAGTTGATTACATATTCTACTATGTATTAGTATATTTAGTTTATCTAGCTTAAATGACTATTTGGCATTAAAAGTACTAGTAAGTTAATATAGATTCGTCTCAAAGCTATGACAACACATGCAGAATTTACTGAGTTGTCTTCTGGTATGAATATATCCAGGTACACCAACTGTACAAAGCAGGCAAAAGTGGCCCAAATCCAATCTTTTTCTTCAAATATGACCCAGTGAACAGCAAAAAACCACATTGAATCTGACATTTTCAATTCTGATTTTATCCACTTTGCCAATACGTGGCAACGAGACCCCTGTCTGAACAGGTAGACTGGAATTCATGTGACTTATGTCAATAAATATTGACATTTGTAATAATTTTGCCCTTCTGGGAATGAAAGATGGAGGAGAACAGTGAAAGAGGATTTCAGTGTAGTGACAGATGGAGGAGAACAGTGAAAGAGGATTTCAGTGAAAGAGGATTTCAGTGTAGTGAAAGATGGAGAACAGTGAAAGAGGATTTGAGTGAAAAAGGATTTCAGTGTAGTGACAGATGGAGGAGAACAGTGAAAGAGGATTTCAGTGAAAGAGGATTTCAGTGTAGTGAAAGATGGAGGAGAACAGTGAAAGAGGATTTCAGTGTAGTGAGGTAACAGACCTGATAAAACATTTGGGGCATTGTTGCTGTACAAGTAAAATTAGCAACCGCTCTGTGTTTGAAGAGATCTCAAAGGAACTGGCTGAATGCAGCCATAGGAGAACCCTGCTGTAGTGTCAAAGGAAAGTTACAAGTTCAAAAGCAAAATTGTAAAGAAACTAAGGACGCAAACAAAAGAAGTGGCCAAATAACGTGCCCTTTTTCCAGCGAGCCTGAACGCATCACATGACACATTGTTCCTTTGCTCATGCGGGTCAATTTAGGAGCATGATCTTCTCAGACTAATGTCAGATTGAAAACATGGTATGAACAGCCTAACAAAAAAAATCTGATTTGGTCAGGAAATCAGATTTGGGCTACTTTTGCCTGCAGTGTGAACGTAGCCAAAGTCACAGTTACAACCATTTTGTTTTCTTTACATCTATAGTACACGGGTAAAATAGAATACTAGAAACAGGGGTTTGGGATCATATACAACAATAATGTTCCTTTGGCTGAATCCCAAATGTTTTCCACTGAAGTGCACTACATGGGTACAACAGACACACTAAGTACATCTAATGTTTGAGGATCAGTTACAAAGTCATTTATTATTAACAGGAAGTGTGAAAGATCTTGAGGCCCTGATTTGCCATCACTTTGCATGTGTAGGAAAACATTTCTAAGGGAACAGCATGTCTTGCCTGCTTCATTTGTTTGCCTTAATGAATATGCAGATTTTCTATCAAAAAAGGTCAAATGAAGGATGTTATCGATGTACATACCTCCTACAGCAAAAACCTTTTTGCTATAATGACTCACTGCCTTAAAATCAGTATTACACTTGACACATAATTATGTATATGAAACATATTTCAGCTTCCTCTTTAAAATCCAAAATAGTAAGCACCTCATTAAATATTGGATTATGGCACCATTTATGTAATTATTCATTTATAAATCACAAGCTACATGGGCCTCTGAGTCCTCTGAAGGTATTAAATCAGGGCTGAAAAGTAAAATATTTAATAATTATCCAACACATTTGGAATAATTTCACAGGCACATCGACTTTTAAATAACCCCATGCTCACTTATTATTTATTCATGTATTTATTTTAAACCAGCCATTTCCATTCGGTCTGGGCTCATGCAGTCCTTGCCAAATTTACTGATTCCCATTATGTCTGCAAAATCCATAAAAAAGGGCATAACATTTTGTCCATTAAACTTCTCTTGGTTTTGAGTTACAATACGGGACATGAAATAGCAGTCAGTTGCACAGCCAGTCGCTACATCTGGATCGATAACAAATATGTAGGGGTGTAACCATATAGTATATCATTTCAATCGATATGAGTCCCACACTCCTGCCGTTGAAATAAGTAACTTCCAAGCTGTTTTCACAAGCCAATACACTAGCATGCATGTGTACTAGCATATTAGCTAGCAATGATTATGCTCTGCAGCAAGCAAGAACGGGAAGACTGACTCAGATTTGTAATTGTATGGGAGGACTTCAGCTTCCTGGTAAGTTATGAGGCTAAAGGGCAGTTCCAGGATTCAAAAACACATCTAGGGCTACAGAGAGCTACGTGACTGACAGCTAACTAGGACATGCAGAGTCGTATCAAGGAAAGCTAGCCATGTTTAATATCATTACTTTCTAATGCACAGCTTCTGCTTCATTATGTACTATTCGTACCATGCAAACACTGTGCCATTATTCTATTATAACACTCTACTGTACGAGTTACTACATTTACATCAAATAAGATTTTTTGATTATTAAAAAAAATAATAATAATAAAAAAAAAAATAATAATAATATTGAGAGTGAAAAAATTTGGGGTGGTGGTGGGGGGGTAGCTGGTAAATCGTTGCCATATGAGATCAATGCACAATGGTGGTATCATATAGTCAAAAACACAAAACGTATGAGATTACAAGTAATTAATAATTAATTAATTAATATAGCGCTTTTTTACAACGGACATTGTCTCAAAACAGCTTTACAGAAATATCATTTTTACATTTACAAGCGACTTACAAATGAGTGCACACTCACACACCAATGGTAGCAGAGCTGCATGCAAGGTGCTAGCTTGCCATCGGGGGCAACTTAGGGTTCAGTGTCTTGCCCAAGGACACTTCGGCATGGGATCGCCCGGGCCGGGATTCGAACCACCAACCCTACGATTAGTGGATTAGTGGACAACCCGCGCTACCAACTGAGCCACAGCCGCCCAAGTCCAGTTACTGCATTTCTAGACTGTAAGTCGCAGAGTATTTATTTTTGCCAGCAGGTAAACATCTTCTAGAAAGGAATTACAGCTGTAAAAAGTATGTGGATTGATTTAGTCACTCCAATTACAGTACATACAAAAATTAGATCCAAACATGTTTTGGGGGAAGTATCTTTTTTCATTTAGAAAATAATGTGCAGTTGCACAATGCCTGAAATTCCAACAGTTTTTCTTACGTTGAATGTGAGAAGAATGTAAATCTACGATTAGAGCAGCCGAGTGTCCTTTTTGCCATGTAGGCCTGTTTCAACTCATTATTGCACATATTGCAGTTCCGTTATCGCATATTGTTGCCATGTGGCAACAATAACATCTTACAATTTAACAGAATATTCAAAATATATAACCTTGTTTAAATTACATGTTAATAAAAATGTTAACTTGGATAGTATTTAAATTTTTTCCTTGAAGTAGTTTTGACAAAATGTTTAAAACAACTTTGAGATGAACATTTTTGATTTTGAGAGCCCTTCAATGATCCAGAAAAGGAAGTGCAAACAGCACGTCCTGGTCATGTGACATTGCATCTTTTTCTGTCAAGTCAAAGCTAAAGCCCCATTCTTCTAGGTACATAGGAACATCATCGTTTTGTATAATTTCCTATAAAAAAAAGGGGGAGATAAATGAATTGCAGTAAAAGGAGAATTATGGTCTATTTATAATGTTGAATGTTTTACTCCACTGAAAATAGAAATGTATCAAGTCATGACACCACCATATTTGAATTGTGTGTATCGTTACACCCCTTCTGATTAGACCGAATGAGTGAAGACGTGCATGTTGCAGTGGGTGGTTGTTATAGTGCAGGTTAATAGGTTCAGGGATTAGTATTTTAGTGGGAACTGGGCAGCAGGCTTAAAGAATCTGTTGTTCCTTGTGGCCAAGCTGTTTTTTTTACGGTCTTACCTCAGGCATGAAAGGAAGAGGCTCATGGGGGCTACCCAGAAAACCCTGCAGAAAAGTTAGATAAGGCACCTCAAGCTGTTCAGACTCAGAGAGAACACAGAGAAGAAGAGACAGGCAGAGATCAGATGCATAAAAGAACACAGAGCTACATGGAGTCGCAAGAGAGCCGGATAGTAGAGAGGAGAAAGAATATTTACGGTAGTTCATGTGTGCTAGAGAGATCTTCTCATACTAACCCTATTCTACAATAACAGGCAGCTTCAATATAGGAGGGTCAATACTATCCAATATGAAGTGTATGGTATGTGTGGAAGTGAGGAAACTTATAACCGAGATTTCATCTTATCCTGTCATACACAATCTCAGCAAAAAGCTGGAAAAGTAAGTGCTGCTAAAAAGAAACAGCCAGAGGAACATTTTACAATGAATTAGGTTAATTGTCAACATGATTGGGTATGAAAGAGAGGCAGAAGTAAAGATGGGATGGAATCTGGATGGACGCATATGTTTCCATCCAGATTCCATCCCATCTTTGATGACAGAGCTTTAACCAGCATTTGTGGATGTCACAGTAAACTGTGTTCACAGAATGATTTCTGGAGGTGGTTCTGAGCCCATGCAGTGATCTCCATTACAGAATCATGCCTGTTTTTAACGCAGTGCCGCCCAAGGGCCTGAAGATCACGAGCACGGAATATTGATTTTCACCCTTGTCACTTGCACACGGAGATTTCTCCAGATTCTTGGAATCTTTTGATATTATGTACTGTAGATACATGTAGAACATACAGGTTTATGAGATTTGCAAATCATTGCTTTCTGTTTTTATTTACATTTTACACAGTGTCCCAACTTTTTTGGAATTGGGGTTGTAAGCTCCGATCGGATTTTAGTGCATTATCAACATTTCTTTCTATTAACTTGCTTGAGTTTCCTTTTTACGAATTTATGTACTCAGTTTTGTCATGGATTGAATAAACATGAGTCAATACAGGTGCATTTCCTCATCGTTTATACACGCTTCAGTAAATTACTGTGTGTTACTGCATAACTGCGGTGCTCAATAATGCTAGTAAAGGGAACATTTTACCAGTATCATGTAATATCTAATATACAAATATTTATACAAATCCAACAATTTCAGCTTTTGCTTATTTGAATATTTGTAAAATATTGCTGATCATTTTCATTGCCATCTGTAAATAACAAAAACAAAACAAACAAACAAACAAACAATGTTAAATAGAAATCTGCCTGCATTTATCCTTTATGAAATAGTACTGATTTGGATTAAAATAATCTAACTATGTGATTTAATGATTCCAGACAAGGATATGGTTTTTCCAGTCTGATCATGAATCCACAATGAAATGCAGATATAGAGTTCTGATTAGATTGTATGAGGCTCAGATGTTGATACGACCCTTAAATGTAATCCAACTGAATTAGAGGGAAAATCGCCATGGTAACTGTGGGTGGGGAGTGGGCCAGGGCTGTTAGTCATGAACTGTAAGTGGTGCACCATGGCAGGGGCACAGACTTGCTAAGTGTTTATATATATATATATATATATATATATATATATATATATATATATATATATACACACACACACACACACACGTTTGTGTGTGTAAGTT